>DWON01001035.1:0-26899 GCA_018251015.1 Phocides pigmalion okeechobee | reverse complement strand
CTTTCTTTCTTTTCACACCAACAAAGTAAACACTAATACTAATATTTTTTTAAAATAATACAATGAATGACTAAGCTAAGTGTTACCTTAATTATAGACCTTAACCTCAAATACAAATACAAAAATACAAAGACATACAATTTAGAACGTCGACTTTGACGTCTACATTTACAATTACAAAATGATTAAATAATACATGATACAATAATATAAATTAGAATCGGAGATTAGGATAGTTCTCCCATCTTTAAAATCGTAGCGTATGATAATAAGTTTATAATATCGCATACGTTATCGAAATTCAATAATAAAGTATTCAAAAATTCAAAAATAAAAAATCGATATAGGAGACATCATGAGTGACATGGACACATGAGAAGACTAGTAGTACTCACACCTAGAACAGAAATCTAAATATCATTTCGATCTCTGTGTAGTTGAGGACTGAATCCCCATGTGTATCAGAACAATCGTAAATAAATAACGCTTTTTGCATCGATTTCCTGTGTAGTGAGTGCCATGGACATATAAAAAAGAATACGCAAACAAGCAGACCTAGAACTTGAAGTCTATTAATGATACATTGCTACTCCTAAGGTATGTATGTAAAAACACAAGGGCGTATGTAAAAATTGTTTGTTTAAAACGATAGAAATAGGAGGGGTTTTGGGACTAAACCTGTATGACGCACACATATTCTATCACATTGAAAAACAAATAAATGTTGAGTTTTAAATAAAATAAGGACTAAAACGATATCATCCCTAACACCGTAAACTCCACATTTAAACGTGACCACGATCTATGCCATTGGGTTAAGAAAATTGCATAAAATTTAGGTATTATGTATACTTATTATGTTTAAGATGTAAAGAAATAAATTACTCACCCAAAACCTGTGATAGAGTCGGCACCTACTTTAACTATGCCATCCCCCTTGTATTTAAACAGGCAACTCGCTGCGGTCACCGTGATTTTGCTGGTTATCAAACTTCCCGAGCAATACAAGTTGCTGTACACAATTAACACGTGATGTGGCACTTCGTAAATTCCCACTATGTATTTCCGATTCCCAGATCTGATATTCAAGTCATTTACATTCGTCGTGAGATAATACGAAAATCCTGTGTAGATATTGAACATTATAATGTATACACTGGAACAGAAATTTCACATTGAACAAACTAGTACGTGCTTCTTCCACTTCAAGGAGCTGGAAAACTATTTTGCATTTATATGATAAATGGAACAAACGCACACTCCGACGAAGTGAAGACTTGTTCAAACGCGTCTTCAGAATATTGCTAGAGTTTGAGTGTTTCCATAGTTTTGTTTCTCTACCTATTTATTTATCTATACTACGAGTAACACTATTAAGTTGAAGAGATTGTTTCGTTTGTTTGTTTGAATGCGCTATTCGATGTTATTAAAGTACGACGTGCAAAATGTTTTTCGATTTGATCCGTAATTTATTGAGGAAGATTATAGACAAGAGAACATCACGCATCAACCCTTAGGGGCGCAACATTTACCATGCAATGCTTCGGATAGGTAGGTTTGTTAAGTCTAAAAAATTTTGCAGAACGAGAATGAAAAGTTTGTATGTCGTTGGTATGACGCGATTTTGGTATTTTTAATGAAGGTGACATCTTAGGCAACAGCAGTTTTTTTATTTTTTTACTACAGCCCAAACTATGTTCGGGATAATGCATTATGTAAATTCACGTTATATTACATTGCATTCACTAAATTCACGTAATATAACGTGACTATTACATCTGTTATGCTGTGGAAAAACTATATATTTTTTTAAGATTCCTATTTATATCGCCTTATAAAATAAGACATTATTTAAATTGGAATTAGCATTAAAAAAGTGCATTATAGTACGTTCGAACGGTTAACAAAAAACGAATTAAAAAAATATTTCAGGCAGAGCTAAGTAGAATGGTTGTGCACTCGTCTCTAAAATTTATATTTCAAAAGGTGCTTAAATTATTTCCTATTCCATAACGGTTCTCTCAAGTGCTAAATCCCTGATGCTTCTGTACGGCGACTTAAGGATTTGTCGTAATAACTTCGATCGTGCATATTGGATCAAAAGTCTCTTTATAAATGTCTGATGAATATTCGTTTAAAATTTCCTTTTTAAAAGACTTTTTAAAGCATTTTACTTACATATACAGATGTAAGTACATTGTACTCGTATATAAATTATCAAATGGATGTAAATGCTTACTCTCCTTGAATATCTGTGATCAACTGCAAATGGATCTGAATTCTTACCAAAGGTCGGATATAGATGTGTTGCCTTTTAGAGTACCTCTTAATTGAAAATGTTTTTTGTAGTTATCGTTTCCCTATCATGCCTTTAAGAAGAACTTTTCAGGATTTAATTTAAAATAAATGCAATTCCATATCTGAATACGAACCATGTAAAGTTTATACACTTTTAAAATGTATATAGTAAGAAACGCAAAAAAATGCATACTTGTTTCCTAAAAAGTTCTCTCTCCCTCTCCGTCTCTCTCTCACACACAAACACACACACACACATGCACGCACGCAAGCACGAACACACATCCGCACACTTACACAGGTAAACCATTACTGATCGTTTTAACTTTATTTTGTATTACAGTTTGTACTTATGTGTACGTAATTCTACGTTTATGTCGATGAGGTTAAACAGGATACCCAATCATATGGGTCTTCATCCAGTATTGTCATATCATGATACTATGAATTTTTATATAATCTCTCATTTTTATTTTTATATATTATATTTCAAGAAGTGCTTAAGTTGTTTCCTATTCCATGACGGTTCGCTCAAACGCTAAATCCCTGACGCTTTCCGTACAGGGAGTTTGGGATTCGTAGTAATAGTTTCCTTTTGCATCTGTAAGTGCATATCCAACGTCTCATTAATATTCATTTCGAGTTCCCTTTTACAAACGAGGTAAGTCTAGTTCCATTTAAAGTTATTACCTATTTCTGGGTGTGGTAAAATCTGTTGTGTTCTTTTTTGGTCAAATGTTAAATTGAAGTATCAAACGTCTCTGCAGTCTACTATTTTATAAGAGAAAAGTAGCGAATGAGCATGCAGGCTACCTGATATTAAGTAGTCTCAGTATCATGGAGAACTACATACAATCTCAAAAAACACTGAAGTCTTATAAGAGGCCATTCCTGGGATATTGCTA
The DNA here is from genome assembly GCA_018251015.1 of Phocides pigmalion okeechobee. Taxonomy (NCBI): domain Eukaryota; kingdom Metazoa; phylum Arthropoda; class Insecta; order Lepidoptera; family Hesperiidae; genus Phocides; species Phocides pigmalion. The sequence goes on along the minus strand of DWON01001035.1, from coordinate 23,696 downwards.
CTCCTGAGCACGAAAATGGTTATATCACTTGTAAGTGTGGTCAGTTACCACATATCTCTAACCGAAACATAAGATTATAACGGATTATGAAGGCCGTGTTGATTTTTGTGCGATGGAATTATACCTCTGCCACCCGTCAAATTGTCTGCGTGTCTATCTAGTTTTTTTATTGTTGTCTTTCTAGTTTGTTGTTTTATTATATACGTCGAGGTGACAATGAATATTTAGAATCAGTTTACACTCTAGTTTACTGTTTCCATTACATAAAAATGATACTTACAAAATCATTGCGTTGAAGAATGAATTTTAATAATAGTTAATTAGATTCAGTCCATGGTTTGCGCATAATAACGAATATTTTGAAGAGTGTTGCTTGTTAGTGCTGAGATCCTATGGAAAGTCGAGTAATAAACGCGCAAACGATAAATAAACGATTGGTATCGGAGCAATAAAACGGTTTTGTATTTGCGAGTAAAATTCGCAATCATACTCCGTCATCTACGAGAACGATACCAAATAACACAGTTTTCGTAAAACACAAAAGTATTACTAGCTATAACAAGATTATTAAGGATTTACTTGTTCAAACGAGATTACTTTTTATTGCATTGTAACAATCGAGAGGTTTCATTAGCATTACCTACATAATGATCTATCAAGTTGCTTATAGATAATCTTACTACTTAATAATCATTAAACAATACCATAATACTAAGCTATGAAAAAATTAAATCGCCACAAGCTGCTTTGCAGATGCAAGGTAGCGTTGACAGTTATTGATAAAAATTATAATTAAAACTATCAGTGTCATTCGTTTTCTGTAATATGACCGTGAGATCCAAAAACCGTCACTTTCGATTAGATTATATATTAACAATCTTCAGAGCGGTGATAGAGTTTTGTGTAGACTGTAAATTGTACCAATATAGTCATACTAATAGAATCTTATATACGTTGCCTTATCATCCTTGAAGGAACTGTTGTGTTTCGGTTGGACAGGTACGGTTGCCAGTTATACTTATAAACGAAGCGACCATCTTAGTCCTCAGTAGTAACACATCTTGTATATCGAGTCCCGAGTGTAACGAGAGATTATAAAATAGAATCCTGGGTGTAGTGAGGGATTCAACATACAAAGTCTGAGGGCAAAGATAATTTTGCTCCCGATTATTACACTCTATTTTTCATTTCTATCTTTGAGAAAAATAAAGAAGCAACACATGAAAATATTTAGTTGTATAAAGTATTTTTAGTTTTACTTAGCTGTCTCGTATGCTCAATATATTTCTAAAGTCATACGGTGTAATCTCTATACATTACTTGATATATTATACACGTTATATGTATGTTATGAATGACAGAATGAAAAAAAGTTTACAGATCTTTTTTCCGCTGGCTTTTTCTGCCGTTCAACTTTAGCCATTGAGCGCTCAAAACCAAGAAAATGATTTTACAGGGTATGTTTGATGTGAGTCTTATAATGAAATAAAATATTTAAATTTGTAAAAAATAAACATTGATATCATCTTACTTGAATACCTAAATATTTTGTAAAGTCATGAAATATTTCTACCATATCAATATTACCTGGATTTTTTATGAGGTGGAGATTGACATCGACGCGTTCAGTTCGTGCGCTTTTGTTTACAACTGGTGGAGACCAAGTAATATTAAAAACGATATGTACGTATCAGGAATACAAGTTTTTATATTAATATGTTCGATAATGTAAGGTTAGTGTAATGTTAACATATTTGTATGCGGCCATAGTATGCATAGGAAAGCTTAAAAAATCTGTAATTCAACAACAAAATTCATGTTCCAAATTCCAATTCCATGTTCGTCTCTTGTCGAAAAGTGCAACATTGTTCCCTGTTATCGAGGAACACGCGTTCCTTTTTCGAATAGGTGCGATGAAGAATCTTATTATGTTCCCTTGTTTTCTTTTTTATATTTTGTCACAAATCGTTGAAAGGAATAAATAGTTCTTTCCACAAGATGGTCGTGTGCTCCTTCGAAGGCAAAGCGCTGGCAAAGTAAATCCATTTCTCTGACTTCCTTCCATGTGAACGTGACACGAATGCAAACACCCGCAGCCTCTCGTACACCAACAAAGTACAACTTAGAACATTTAATGCGTGATTTACATTATATTCGTGTTTCAGGAGAGTGCGTACTACAATGCGATAATACTCGAGAGTACAAATAAATGTTTGGGAAAAAAATCTTATCATGTTTAATGTGAAAAGATTACTAAACGAGCTTGCAGGTTACTTAGGTTACCTAACTCACTTCAGTCACTGCAACTCAAGGATACCCCACGCAAAAGCTGAAATATAATTGAAATCCTATCTCAGATAGTAGCTGCGTAGCCGAGTTGCTACTCATAAGGGTTTAGATGACCGTGTCGTTTTTAAGGGAAGCCGGCAACAGTATCGCTCCAACAGAAACACAAGTGTAACTTTGGCTTGTTACGAGGGCACCGTTGCCGTCGGTGCCTTTTCGGTCGTACTATAATTGTGCCACCTAGCAAACTTGCTGGACTCACGTAATTTTGGTAATATCTTATAATTTGTCCACCAAATAACTAAAATTTATATACTCTGGGTTTCAAGTGAATACCCAGGTGTTTGTGATTCACATAATAATATAAATTTAAGGTCTAAAAATTAATCGTAGACTAGTCCAGTGAAAAGTTAAATCATACAGTATTTTGTTTGTTAAATACACATTTCTTATTAATTACTGGTAAAATATTCCACATAGTTAACATTTTGATGCATTTACAATGTTTACATTGTGTTTACAAGCTCTGAATTGTAAACACAAAGTGATTTGAGCAAAATTGTTTTGTGAAGGTATTCGTAGCGATCCCGAATATCAGGACCGTATTAATTAAAAAAGTTGTGAACACAACAAGCAAATACATCAGGGATTATGTATGTATGAGGAAAAAAGGCAGTTTATAGGATATGGGAAAATGTCAGTCAAACACACGAAGGGTTTGAGGTTCCATGCTTGGACATAGATATTTAAATTCCCATTTTAGATTTACGATTAAGTTCTGGATATTTATGCATTCGTCTTTTTGTCTCTGATTCCCAAACCATAAAGACTTCTAGTTAAGTCCTTATAGTTTAAAAGTTATTATTTTTATTTCTTTATTTTATGAAATAAATAATTTTATTATTATTAATCGTTTAAGACAAGATACTGATAATAATTATCAGACGTAAATAAATGTCATGTACGTACAATAATGTAAAGTAGCAAAGAAAAACATGTCTGAAAATAAAAACTATAAAATTATAACTAAGCTGTTTTTTACATGTCTATTCCCCTAACAAACACCAAATGAGCACCTAGATGTTTGATTAATAAATAAATTTCTTTAACAAAGATTCACTTAAGATTTTTCGAAGACCGTTTTGCCATGAATCTTATTTCTGGTGTCAAGACTTAGAGAACGATGCTCAGTTATGGGACAGTAACGAACTAATAATGAAAATCACTATGATTGTCACAGGTCAAGCAGAATACCACACTAAACACATGCACACACGCACATAACACAATTAACCACAAATAGTTAAAGCAACTTCAAATATGTAACGCCAATTAACCCATTAATTATGACGTACGTTGTAGTTTATACCATATCAATGTTAATATGATAGTAGATTAGATTTTGATTTAGATTTTGATGCTGAAATCTTTTTATGAAATTGAATTATATCAAATCATGCAGTTCATCTTTCCACTGAAACGAGATACTTGCATCAGGCTAGAAATGAGTGTGGCTCTGGTTGTAAAGATTTTGTACAGGTTTTCTTTATATCAGGAATCAATAAAAAATAGATTTTTCCGATACTGATACGGTCACTTCAGTCATATTTCACTGCAGAATCGAAATACACAATTGGTTTTCTAATGAATTGATGTCACCATCGCCTATTAACGTTTGCGACATCAATGAGTCGCTTTAAAGTCGCCTAGCATAGTCAGCTTTGAAGGAGAGCGTTCTTTGTATTTATTCACGATCCGGATGCTATTACAATTAACACTTTGACTGCCACGCTCTTATATTAGATCGGGTCTGCGTTGCGGGAGGCGGTATTAAGCTGGAGCTTATTTCCCTAGACTGAAGATGCACTGACCATTCACTGAAATATTGTATTTTTTAGCATCTGCGTATAATCTACGAACATACGGACGTAATGTCCAACTCCAGACTTGTAGCGCAGATGTAAATACAGCACTTTTGTTCGTCTGTAATCCATACAGATTTGTCCGTACAAGACAGCTGCGTACGAGCCGCAAGCGCGTCGCGCCGCGCATTACACAGCAATGTTGTAACACGCAGGCAAAGTGTTAAGGAATACATCACGGGTAAGTTTGTTCTACATATACTTAATCCCGAGTATTGCTTGGTTGAAAAGTTTTAGCGACAGTCTTTGGCATCCTGATCTTATTCAGGTTCTTCATTGGTGCATCATTATTCCTTGATTATTCCGGATTTTATCAAAATGCGTAATATTTTTAATGAACATCTCAGAAACAAGCTAGCACAGCGTATAATAAGAACGAGGTAAACTTTTATTAAAAATACAACACAAAGGAACTGAGAAAAATTCAATTATTATTATCAAGCATTCTGAGCGTAATACTCAAAGTACTTTCAGGTAATATTAAAATTAAGAAGTTTATTAAAGTATATTTGAATCGAAAATGAATGTTTTGAGATGGATCATAATTGTATAACATTTTGTCGAAGCAAATTATGCCGTTGATAGGACTAAAAAGTTCTAGCTTGCAAGATATATAAATCTTAACATTTAAGAGGATACGAAAATAAAGCTGTCTAGCAAGTGAGATATACTTAATTGCTAGATGGCTTTATTTTCGTATCCTACCATAACATACGTTTAATATATAAAAAATAACTTTTTTATCCAAAAGTTTCGCTATCGTAGTATGAGGCTACGCTAGAAATTGTTATTTTATTTATGTTGAATATCAAGACTGGCAATATTTACAAGCTGCTAGAACCTATACGGTCCGACCGGATAGGTACCAACGCAAATTCCTTTTTAAGCGTGAAGTTTACTTGCGTTTCGGTACAAACGTGTGGTTGCCTGCTCCCATACAAATAAGACGACCACCATAGTCCTCGGGAATCAGCAATCAACTTCAAGTGGAATTCTTGTTGAACTTGAATACAAATGTCCATGGGCGCCAGGGAAGACTTACCTTGAGGTGGACGGCATGTTTGTTGCCTACTTTAATTTTATGTCCAAGAAACTACGAATATACAGATGAGCATTTCATAAACACATCACAAAACATAATTATTGGGTTTTAAATTAATTCACGATCTACTCTTCCATCGATTGTCTCCCAATTCTACACAAACAGTAAAGTACTCCCGATTCTGACTATGTTATTGTCAAATATTTTGTTTACATAATATACGAAGGTCCGAGTTGAGGTCACAGGGAGCGCGGCACGCGACGCCGTAGCGAGGTGAAGCTACAGAGGCTACGGTTGCGGCAGTCACGCGATCGCTGCCGTGCGCTACGGTGGTCGTTACGTCCGCGGGGCTACGAGCACGCGTCTACGTAATGTTGTGCTCCTTGCTACTCTTGGCACTGTTCGCTACGGCCCAAGGACGTGCGGTAAGAATTTTGGCAACTATTTCGAGTACTTCATGAATAAAAACACACTGTTTTTATCTGCATTTTTCTTTGACTCGATGTTTTCGAGCGCAATTTTAAGTTGAAAAGTTTTAATGTTTCTTCAGCACTATTAAACTGAGAGAGGTCTTTGTTTCACAAATATCGTCAAATAATAGCTTAATCTTACTTAAGAGTGAAGAAACTTGGCTTTCTATGCCGAGTATCACGAGTGTGCTCGACAAAACATTGTTCTTAAGAACTTTAAATGATCGCATTCCTAATATTACTTTTGTTACGTTTGAAAGTTCTATTTCCTTACTATAGACTACTATTACTTAAAAAATCTGTGTCGTAGTATGCTTAGGGAAATATATCAAGCCATAATATTTATTTTCTAAATATAAATCGTATGTCTTTGACAGTGATCTTCCTCTGAAAGTAAATGAAGAAGAAATAAATTACTCGTAACTGGAAACGTTTGTCGTAAAATATTTAATTTAACGAAAGAAAAAAGGTTGATCCACGGTTCCAATTTGCATATCTTTTACGAAACTTCGTTTCAAGATTACACATTTGTTTATCAATCGTAAGCTTCTAGATATGTATCTCGGTGGAAATGGGACGTAACGTTTTTTGATTAAGATCTTGAAAAAAATGTGGCGTAAAAAGGAAATTACTTTCGTTCCTTATATTTTACACATTCGCGAATCTTTTGAATATGTCTAAATATAATACATTAGGAACATTAAGAGTACTTATTCATACAAACAATTACAACTGAGGTCTATATGTGATAAAAAGTACACAATTTACGTATTTATAACGTATTACGTATTTATACATATAACAAATTTATTTAGAAAAAAAAAATATATGGTATATAATTTCGTTTTTTTGTTATTACCTCTCTCATTGATATTAATGATCATACTAGGAATTATTTTTTTATCTTGAATATATTTGACGGTAAGAATTAAAATGTATTCTGGATTACATTCAATTGTGCGAAGTCGCAAGTTTAAATTCGTAAATAAATGAACACAATAACTAGTATTAATCTTATGTGATGAAGCGTAATGTAAATCTTATATTCGTACGGATTACTTTAAAAAGAAGACCTTATTTACCGTACCTTACCTTACGTACGCCCTTAGACCTAGGAGTAATAATCCTTCAATTAGTTTTGGATCTCAGGGAAAGGTTGACATAAATACATAAATAATGTAATTTAGTTCTCAAGGGTTGCCTGGATCACTGAGGACTTCTGGTCCCAAATATTTTATCCTGTTCGGGATAGTCTGAATGGCATATTCTTTTGCTCCTTATTTAACGATTATAAAACCGCGAAAGCTCAATTTTCAAAATGCGATTAATATTTTGACGGCAATTCAAAGGAAGGCGCCGCCCCATAAATGTGCTAAATAGCAAAATTAAATGCTCACGAACAAAGCGGCTTCAAGACTTTCAGCTACATTTTGCTCAAAGCAACACCCGGCGCTGTGCGCCAGTCAAATTTATACTAGGGCTGTTATGAATAAGATTATTTAAATGTACTTCCGACGTTTTATAAAGGTAAATAGGTATTCTATGTATGATGATTAGCAAATAAGCAGGCAGTAAGAACACTGCCCCCGTTATATATACATCTTACTACATAACATATACATCTTACCGCAAATGGGACTAAAGTCCTGTCTGTGGTCGTACATAAAAGCGTCGCCATTGTTGAGGATCAAAATGGTAGCCGGTAATTGTACCCGGAAAGAGATATTTCCTTCAAAAATACAGAAATCTTTTGTATTTTTACGAGGGATTGTGAAGATGACCTCATTGCCGAATTATACTTTTACCAGCAGCTTTAGATTATGAAATCAGGATCTAATGATTAAGATGAGGCGTATACATATGAGATAGTTTTAAAAATATCTTTCCATCTATCTTCCTACTGAGGTCAATTGATGGACCTAAAATTTCTTTCCTCTCCCTTTAATTGACTCTATTTAACCTTATTCTAAACTTCGGATTACTCGAGAATCTTTCCCAATGGTTATCGGTCCTCCGCGCGATGTGGCCGGCCCCTATTCAGAGTGCTTTGTGGGTAACTTTGGTTCGCTTAGGGATTTCATCATTAAGCATTCTGTCGCGTAACCGAAATGCCAAGCATAGGTCTAACTGAACACAAATAATTATCTAAGTACATAGACGTACAAGTTTTTTTGTGGGAACAGCACACCTGAATTTTTGTGATTACTTGAATCATGCAGACCACTCGACGGTCTGTGTTCATTGCAGGTCATAAAAATCAGTTTCAAAATACAAATACGACTAAGTCTTATCTAAGACCGTAAGTACTGTTAAGTACGTTACTATGAAGGAATAAGATACTGTTATCAAATCCGGTTTCCTCCACTCCGGGACCTATTACGGGTCTATAAAAGCAGAGGTATTCCGAGGTTAGTTTCTTCTGCATGTGGCATTTGGACCGTTCTTAAGTGGGCGTGCTCCTTGGGATTCTTCTTCAAATTCTAAAGACTATTATTTGTAATTGTTGTTTTTTATTTGAGATTGTTTTAGGATTGATTAGTATTCATTTGGGCACCTTAATTTCATGCCTAATTGATAAACCATCGTTTGTGACTATTATTAAATCGTAATTATGATCAAGTAGGTCAATATTGTTTTAACTAATTATACTCCTGATCGATAAAAATATATACAAGAAATTGTTACAACCTAGTATGTATATGAGCCTATACTCACACCTTTTCCCGATACAATAATTACTTCTCACTAGAATAGCTGCGGTGATATCACTTCAGTCAAACCATACAGATACTACCACAAATTAATTACAAGAAGACGCAGCTGTTTCTACTGAGTTGAAACGCTAAGTTGCCTACTAAAACATCAACGGGCAGAAATGAGTGGAGTTATTCTAGGCAGACGTACAATTAATAGAACACCGTAAGATCCGTAATTTAAACGTTCATTAATGACCCATTCGCGCCTTCCTCGTCCCATCATATTAACTTCCCTCGTGCTCACCCCGGGGGTTAATTTCGACATCCGCACAGTTCCGTATATGCCTAATTACGTTTAGAGGATCCAATATAACTACATACCATATGCGAACAGTTTTGGCCACCGCCAAATTATTGCTAGTGACACAATTAACCACGCGATTGGTAAACAAGGTGTTTGTGCGAACTTTCTTAAGATACACTATATATAGAATAAAAATATCTGTCTATTTAACAGATTTTTTTACAAACGAATGTTCTTTTACATTAAAACACTGTCAATTTTTCACCATCTTTCACAAAGGTCTAGAGCAGCAACTGAACTATCATGTATCATGGATACTTTGGACACAAAAATACACAAACACACACTCACATAACTAAGATGATTATAATACCATCCAGAAGAAAAATTTAAATATAATATTTAGATACTTATCTGATCTGGAATCAGAACCGTGAATATATAAATCGATAGAGATAATGACCAATGCGTACCTAAAAGTATCTGCTCAACCTATAATTCTTAAAATTTTTAGATATTCTATAGCGCATACAGGTTACTTATGTAGCGTAAGCGTACGTATTTTCATATTAATTTCGGTGTAAGTAAAATCGCTGGAAAAAGACTTGTTTATATATTTATATGTACATAGATATGTGTTGTCGCTCTCAAGAAAATATAGGGTAGTTGCGCTAAAAATAAGGTAGATTGGAAAAAAATGTTGTCATCGAATCGGACGACATCACCTAATCGCCCCACCTACCTATTTCGTTTTATCTGAACTCATTATAAAAAGGGACTATAGTTCTAGCTGGTTACACATTATATTCGGATACGACGCCGTACACGGACCGCTCTGTTTCAATAGACTGTCCTAGCACTTTCTATTGTAACATTAAATTGCTGTAATAGTTTAATTGAATAAGTCGCTAACTTTATATTTGGTTAAATCTCTTCAATATCGCTTCTGATGTCCGAAGCGCCCCCTATATTTCTATACCTGCTCTGTTCCCTCAATATTCTTATATATGAACTGAAGAAATTAATGTAGTTGCGAGGCAAGCCGTCGTGACTCGTGAACGATACTGGCTTAATAATTACGATGGCGGTAACTGTAAATTCAAGAACGTTGTAAACACGAAATCTCTTGTAATTATGATTAAATTTCGCTTTAAGATTTCTAATGGATTTAATCATTGTTTATGTTGTTTATTATAATAATTAGTGTGTCTATAACATTTACAGTAAACAGATTTTTGTTATAAAATACGATATCAGTCTTGAAAATAACGATATATAAATTTTCCTTTTTTTTTCGTTAGAAGACTAAACGGTTGAGTTGGTATGCGATGTTAAGTAGTCTCTCGGAATTAAACAGGACTGAAGTCCAAGACTCCAGATGTGTTACTATTTTGAGGACTAAGTTGGTCGCCTCGCGGGTAAGTGTAGCCGTCAACGACATCTGATCCTACACATAAAGGTATCAATAATCAGATTCTTATAAAGTATTATTCTCTTTGTTTTTAAGTTTACCTTCTTCCTCTTAAAAAAATAAGTTATTCTCGAATAGTTCGAAATTCGAATCGTTTGATATTTTTACTTTCTCTATTTTAATGATTATTATTTTTGCTCAATATTCACGTTTTGATTAATGCCTATTATTACAGACTCCCTCTAGGTGTTAAGAGATTTAGGCTATAAGGGTTAGGTGCTTTCAAGTTCTACATGTCATCCCACGGTTGTATAATTATAGGGTTTGATAAAAGTTCTTCAAAATTTGAAGAGCAAGGAACCGATTGTTATTGTGAAGAACAATACGATATCCAAAATGAAATTTCACTATATTTTGAGGACCTTGTAATCCTTCTCACGATAAAAATTAATAGTAGTATGTCATTGTAAGAAAACCACTGATAGTGTAGAGGTTAAGATTTAGGTGTCTCACCCACGGTGTCTGGCAATCAAAACCCAGACCTCTGATTTTACAAAAATATTTTTTTATTTGAGAAGAGTAGCAAACAATCACGCTCGAACTTAGATACGTCGCTACTCCTGAAGACTAAGATGGTCGCGTCGCTTCAAAGTGTAGCCGGAAACCGCTCCTCTCCACCCGAAACACAAGTAATGCTTGCTTATTAGAAAATAATTATCACATGTTTTAACCGCTAAGAGCAATGCAAGGAACCCTTCAAAGGTAAAGGTAGTCCAAAACAGTTTACAAAAATGTGTAGTCTACCACGTACTTGGTCAATATAGTGAAGCATGGTTTTATCCATCTCATTTTAAGAGGAGGTCCATGCCCAGTAGGGAAATAGTAATGAGTTGATAAAAAATATTAATCTGTGAATTATAATAAAGTATGAAATAACACAGCTGAAAATTCTTTAACCATTCTCAAATACGAAGTTGTTCGTTAAATATGCTGATATGTCTACGTGTTCAAGTGTAGTATGAATTCAGAATTACGTAATTTTTTTTCTTAGAATCAATTCAGTAGTTTGCATTACCATTTTAAATAATATAAAAGTCAAAAAGATAAAACTAACCCGAATAAAGATGTCGTTATACACCGTCTTTACCTGTAGTATTAAATTGTACTCATTTTTTTAAATATTGAAATAGTTTATGTTTTATATTTCATTCAAATTCATTTTGTAAGATTTTTGTTACAGATTTTAATCGCACTGAATAATGTAATATAATTATTTAATAATATAATCTTTTCAACTTGATTAAATGTATAAAAAATATGTTCAAAATATCTAGTTACATTTAAAATATTACATATTCTTGTTAATTTAAACTGTATTTTGTATTTAATTAGTAACTTCAAAATTTCAAGACCATTAATATTTTGTTGTCGTCTTCTAGGTTCATTATTTTTTCAAATGTATTGCAATTTTTTTTCATCAATAGTTGTTATGGAAAATACCATTTACTACAACGTCTTGCATAAACATATGGTATTTGTTGGAAAACACTTGTAATAAGTGAAGCCATTTTTAATTTAATTTCAACAACTCTGAACAACTTTCTAAGTATATAGCCGAGGAAAATTTTTAATTAGTTTTCAAGTATTCTGCTCCAGAGAAAGACGTTTCGTTCAACTTCGAGCCACAGGGCACATGTCGCTACAAATATGTAGTTTAATTTTGGCTAAGATTTGTTAAAATTGGAGGTAAGTTTCTGCACTGTAACCAGAACTTAAATAAACAGGTCTCGAGCTGGCAATATATTCTCATGATCAATTCCAAAGCATAACTTGCTACAGATTCTCATGACCAATGCCCTCTCGGACAATACTTATAAAATGCATCAGAGAAGTAAATGTCAGCTGGGGTTCCGTGGATGAGATGACCAGTAGCGGCCGCACACGCTCTAAAAAAAATTCCGCCGTTTCTGCTGTCACCGCTGTTCGTCCTACACATAGTATCGTAGATGACTTTCATAAGGCTCCATGGTACACCTTTTTAAATCATTTTGCAAGTTGTCACCCCAGAAGATTGAAGACACTGGCACCTGGCACGTATAGTAAAAGTTTCATCAAGTTCATTAAATTAACTAAAGTAAAGCGTGGGCGCATTCCTCGTTCAATTTTAAGTTTGAATTCTGCGTCGTAAAATACCCGTTCGAAGTTTGACTTCTTCTGACTGCAATTTGTTTGTGTATTGATTTTCGTAAATATGTATACATGTCTCAATAGTACATATGTGAGGTTTGTTCTTAACAAATAATAACTCTTTCTAATATCTTAGCCTCACACTAGGATTGACACATAAAGATAAATATAGAAACATACATACTTTGAACGGAATTTTAAATTCGTCGTTCAAATATCTACTTGGTCGGGAGTTGAACCCAGAACCCTCTGAGTATTGGATCAGTATTGTTACTGCTCTGCCACGCAGATCGTGAATTAATACAAACAAAGCAACACATAAAAATGATTCATCGTTATCGTTGACCATAACCAAGGAAATTAAAAATACGATTGGGACCTACTGATATACATAATTCTCCAGAAAGTAGAAAATATTAATTGGCTCTTTCTTTTCCAGGTTATGAAAGATTTTTTAGTTTTTAAAATTAAAAAATAAACAAATGTTTATTTTATTGATTGGTATAAAATACTATGAATAACAATTTTTGCTATAATTTATATTTACAATAAATACGAACGAATAATAGTTGTTAAAAATAAAAACATTGTCACTCATAATTTCGTAGTAAATAAAGTTTTAAATCTGTAAGAATACATATATAAAGTTCTGTTTATGTAAATAGTGGTTCTGAATATAGACATTATTTGTAAAAACAAAGTAAAAGTAGTTATGTGCTCAAAAAACACTTTTCTGGACAGTTAGAACTTTATAACCGATTTAATTTAACTTGAACTGTATGGCATATATCGTCTAAGTCGCTTCTTCATGGCAATTCCAACTTTTATTAAAGTTTCATATAATGCCATGCGCAGTGCTGGCGAATTTCTACTATAATTTTTCCTCTTTGTGAAGCATTCCTTGAGCAATATTAACATATGAACGCAGAAGAATTTGCTTTTACTGCATTTAATTTTCAATGTTACGACGAACTCGCTTTGGAAAACAAATTGGTTTCCAGGCAGGCATCATTCCAAACTGCTGAGTTGTTTGTACCATTATAGAACCAGGCAAAAAATCTATACTGATATAATTTATCAGTTAAGAAGCCATAAATTAAGAATTGTAATATCATAGATGAATATAATGGAATCTAAATATAGTATGCAGAAAGTGGTGTTATCAAATTATATTGAAAAAGACTGAAATAAAATATTGCGGCATATACATATATTACATCTATTTTCACTGTATTATAATGATAGGTTATTAAGCAACTAACTGTTTATTAACATTGCACTGTTTGATACATTCTCTTAGTATGTTGAGTATACTTTCACAAGTACAAATAGGCACTATTATAAAGCAAGAACGAAAATAATGTCTGTACATTGAATATTTTTTATTTTATATGCGCAATAAGGATCATAAAAAAGTAGTTTTTTTACATTTTTTGTCTATTTGTATGTTTGCTTATCATGTAAACCTTAATGAATCAATTTTGACGATATTTGCTGTGAAAATAATTTATAATCTGAATTAACACTTTTTATTACGTATATAATACTTTTATTACGTAAAATCTATTATACACAATCTATTTATCTCCAAGTAATCCACCATAAGGCATTATTTGTGTTTCGCTTGGAGAGGTGCGGTTGCCGGTTATATTTTGAAGCGAGGCAATCATCTTAGTCCTCAGGAGTAGCAACGAATCTACGTTCAAGCTCAGATAGAATTTCAGTCGTGTTCGTGGTTGCACGTGGATGCCTTTAGGCTGCGACTACATAACATCAAGTGGTTTGCATGTTCATTTGCTACACTTATCACATTAAAAAAAAGGAGATCCACGCAACTGAAGTCCCTAGTAGAGCTAGTTGCAATATATTTAAAACATGCATTTGCACAAATCTAATTTAAGATTTTTGTCTATGTTGATTACGTCGATTATATTATTTAATTTTACCTTTTTGTGCAGGTAAACATAAGCAACACATGGGTGCTACCAGAGGAAGGGTTCCCAGTATTTTATCGCTACTTCAGGGACCGCATATCGTGGTATGAAGCTGATGCGGTTTGTCAGTTCCACCATGCCAATCTTGTTACTGGTAAGTGATTATCATTATCAACATATTGCTGGTCCTCTAATAAGCTCAGGTCTTCTTTTACAATAAGTATACTCCACCTAATCTATACTCCACCATCTTTATCATTAACCCATAATATTTCTCTTACTTATTATGGGGCTCCTCCCATAGCATGAGATTAATACGGCCACAGCTAAACATGCTGACCAAGTGTGCATCGATAGATTTTACACTCATTTTAGACCATTATTGATAATGTTTCCCTCTTTGAGATAATTAACTTTTAACTTGCACGTAAATTGAAAAAAATAAAGCTGCGTGCAATGGATAGCAAGCCCAAACTTCCCTACGAGAATACATTCTTGTTGGTAAGTGATTATACCAATGAAGCAAGTATTTTAATTCACAGAAGTGTTACTACTCTAAGATTAAGATGAAATGCTTCTTGTTAGTTTATACGTAAACTTTACTATACTTTTGAAACAGAACACAGAAGCGCTACTTCTATTTTAAAGCAGGAATATTCTTGGCGAAATTGCTTTCACACTTAAATTATAAAAGAATCTTGGTTCCAACTCCACGTACGATTTAACACAATGTGGAATCACTGACAGTCTTATATATCTACATATTCGTGTCATGGGAACTTATCATATTTTTTATAAATATTTAAAAGATTAGCCAACAAACATGCAAGCCATCATATTTTAAAAAGTCATTGTAAAAAGATTATTATAAAGAGGATTAATAATGTCGGTCGTACGTACATTCATTGCTTCTCTTGAGGATAAAGCGATGTTTCACTTGTAAGTGCTGCTAGTAATAGCACCTTTTTACAACACAAGAATTAGTTGATGGCGGTGTATAAGTACGGTTGTCTCCGGTAGACCTATAGTTCTACTTCCTTACTTCCTATTACCATAACATTCGTTCAACACAAATAATTCAGAACGAAATCTGTACGACGAAAAACAATATGCAGTATAGTTAATTACAAACGAATCTCGAGCCATTCGGCCGGACTTTTTAAATAGAATGAGGTTGTTTAGCCCAAAGAGGAGGTACATTCAATATTCCCCGGGGCCGTTAGGTCTAATCGACGCCAGTCCAGCCAAGACCCCCATTACCGTTGATGTCCCTCGACCCTGCGCTGGCGAGATAGCAGCCCATCACAAATAAATGTACCTCTAGATAAGATAATATAAACATAAAAAAGTGTCGCGAATATTTGATAATTAACCAGTTACTTAAATGGCCGCTCCCGAATTTCGTAAGATCGGAAAGTCTGAAGGGAAAAGGGCATGAATAGGACGTTATCTTTCTTTATTACCAAGTTTTACATTTTATATTCGAATTTTTGGGGTTTTTGTTGTCAAATGGTTAAAAAGGAACCTTTATAATTCCATCATATCCGTCTTTTTACCTGTGCACAAGTTACAACGATTTCAATTTGAGATTAGTAGCAATACGTTCGAAATTTTGAAGGTTGATATTTACTACAGAAGGCAATGTTGTGTATGTTATGTAGTTTTGGGATATGGGGTATTTTGAATTCGATTAAATTTTCAGTATACAAATGTTCAAGTGTAACATTTACTCAGTACGTTATTTTTGTTAAACCGTAGCTTAATTTATCTAGTTAAATTAGTTAGAGCAATGCATACCAATCCTATATTACTATATATTACTGTTCTGTCTATAGTATATATCCTATATTACTGTAGAGAGAACAGTAATTCTCTTTATACTTATAGTTATACTATGAACGGCTGCGACTTCGCTCAGGCGGGTTGCAACTTTCGAATTTTTCTAAAAAATTTAACAGCAAAATGTTCATGTACTAACATCCATAATTTTTCCATTGAGGTAACGTTACATTTTGTATACTTTATTCTTATTTATAAACAGAAATAAACAGTAAATGTTTAGTGAAACTTACTGCAACACATAAGTGAAAACCGCACTGAAATCCGTTTAGCTGTTTCTGAGATCAGCGTGCACAAACGTATAGACAAACAAACGAACTTTTGTTGTTTTGGATTGCACTAAGTCAATAAAGGCACCTAATAAAAGTTTTTTTCATATATCTTGAATGTACAGACGGCGATTAGTTGCAATTTTATTATGTGTATAGATAGATATATTTTAAAATATTTTATACATGTTACGTTTATTTTTTATATAAATCATTTCTAGTTTATATCTGTGATATTTAAGTTATATTACATTTCATCATAATCTGTTAAGTACCGTTTGGGTGAAATAAACATCAATCCTAACAAACTTCAGCCTTTATAATATTAGTAGGCTACTTCGACTACAGATACCTTCACTGTGCGTGGTTAAACGCTCGCTTGACAGCTTTTATTACAAAGTATATTATACCTTTTAAATCAGTTTTTTCTCTTTTCTTACTTTTCGTAGTGTTTTCTATCGGAATTTAAGCCCACGAAGGCAAAAAAAGTAAAAATACAGTAACCCGGTACCAGCTTAAATAAACTTGGCACACCAAAGTGACTGTTTGTATTGCGTAAAACAAAAATAAAAGTTCCCTGGCAATTTCGTCTGTTACGATACACTGCAGATGAGATTGCTTCAAAAAGCGCCAGATTTTTTTTTTAATTCATCGACATTCCGTTATATTTTACTAGATGCCTACTAGTTATATATAATTTCAAACATTGCTATTATGATCAACCTATTATTATCTCACTGCTGGGCGTGGGCCTTCTCTCAGGAATGATTATGTTTTAGTCTACCACGTTGGATAAATGTCGATTGGTAGACTTCACACACCTTCGAGACCTCACAGGCCAGCTTGTTTCCTCATGATATTTTCGAGATTTCACTTCAAAATTGATCAAAAATTTCCATGTCACAAATTTGATGATTATAATAGGAAATATCTCATAAGCTAAACACTTAAATATAGAAGAAGTAATTCGGAAAGCTTTATCACAAATTTTATTTTTATCAGTTACATTTATTTAGCGCATCATTAATTAATTATTTTTTTGTGATCTCATAACTAAAGCGGTAAAGTACTAAAGCATCTATAACCACCTTTAGGTTGGACGGAATTGGTTACTGGTTTATATGGCGGTGGTAGCTATTTATCATCAAATATACTGCAGATTGGATTGTTACTTAAATTTCATAGAAAACACATTGTATTAAGAGGTTTTTCCTGTTAGTAGAATTTATTTAGTACAATGCTGTATTGGCCTGCGGCATTGAACTCGTCCCGCGGGGATACCTTTCGGTCTCCAACGGTGGAAAGGAACGGAATTAGTTGAGCTATGCCGAAAAATATTAGAATGTTTACTCACCTTGAATGGTATAACAATATGGGCCATAATCCACCGCAAATCAATTATTCGGTTTTGTTTGAAGAAGTGTGATTGCCGGGTACAGTTACAAGTGACGCGGTTGTCTTGGTCCTTGGTACTGCGAGGTTACTTAGACGTAAGAATTCAAACCTGGTTAAGTTTGAAAATAACTGTTCAAAGACTACAGTGACCACATAACCTGAGGTATTCCCTACACGCTGTGACATGGGGTTTTTCAAAAAGCTGCAAAGAGAGGTCTCCATCAAAACCGCCGTGTACTGGAATCCTGAGGTAGCCCGTTGCCTTATCGTTAGGCTAACTTATGAAGGAAAACTTGAAATAAACCATATGGCATCAAACTCTTTTACAAATTTACTAAATAAAAAAGAATACAAATGTCGAAGGAAAGCTTTCAATATTTTTATATTAATTTAATATCCTCCCAACATTATAAAATACTCCAATGTCTAATAAAGATGCTTCAAAGATTTACTTGTACATGTAGAAGAACTTTAAGTAAATTGGATATCGTCTGGGAGCTGTAATTCAATAAGATAGGGCTAGATTTAGGAGTCTTATAAAATACTTCGTGTATTTGAACTATCGATATTTTATTAGGGTCGGTATGTACTGAAAGAAATGTTTTATCTTTTCTTTTTATTACGTTTAAGCTATTTTATATAATACTAGATTTTATCCGCGGCTTCGCTCGTGTTGAAGCTCTTAAATAAATATCATTGCAGCGAAAAATAACTACAACAATAAACCGGTACCTAACCTCAAAAAAATTTAAATAATTTTAGTATTGCTTTTCAGAAACACAACAAAAAAACGTGAAATATATAAAAAATGCACAGCGGAAGCTATAGTCAAGTCAAGATATAATTTTAAGGCTTTGAAGTTGCTAGATTTTCAAATGTTTTGTCAAACAATCATGTCCGCCAAAACAACTTGTCCTTGTCCTTGTCCTTTTTAATACCTCTAAGAATATGTGCCCAAAGTTTCATGATAATCGGTTAAGTAGTTTTAGCGTGACAGCGTAACAAACAAACTTACATTCACATTTATAACATTAGTATGAATTTACACAGTTCATTGACAGATGATTTCCAGTACCTAAATGAACATTGATATTGACAGAATTATGCTGAGGAATGTGTGTATGACTCGAGTGGACCGCACTCATCCCAAACAGATCACGTGGACACAGAAATTTGGGCACTTAAAGTAGGTCAGGATATTACTTTTATATTTGGACCAAAAATTAATTATAATAAATAAATTTGCAAAAATTTTATTGAACATGAAATAACTAAAAACTAATTATAACAAAGCTTAATGTAAACATTCTACAGGGAGTTTTTGTTTATGTCGCATGGTATAAGAACGCTGGCTACATTCTCGCGCTAAATAGCGATCTCGATTAACTGCAAGAGATATGAATCGGTCCTCTTGTCACCAGCCGAATCGATCAAAAGTAGGACTAATTATTGAATTGTTCAACAGACACTCCATATAAAATAGATGTTCCACCTGAAGTGGATTACGTGTAAGTTGTTACTTTTAAGAGCTAAGACGGACCGTCTCAAAAAAAAGGATCTGCCTTACTTTCAAAGTAGAATACAGTCAATTTATTTTTATGAAAGCGCAATATAAATATGACAGGTGTTTTTTATGTAATAAAAAGAGTAGCAAACGAAATTGTAGGCCATCTTATATTAAGTAGTCGCTGCAGCCCATTGACATCTACGCATAACCTCAAGAGGACTATAGTCCTGTATGAAGTTCTACATCATCTACATGTTGCTACTCTTGAGGACTAAAACGGTCGCTTTGTTTCTAAGTGCAGCCAGCAACCGCACATCTCCATCCGAAATTCAAGAGTTGCTTCATTCGACGGATTGTACAGGTAGCGGTGGTACTTCCACGATGAACTATAGAACTACCACCTGTCAAAACTGTTAGTGCGCCTATAAGAGAACAGCAAAGATTTCTCCCGCTTATTATTAAAACAAATTTTGTTGATCAGTTGTTCAAGGTTTACTTAAAAAAACAAGAGCTGTAACCAAAATCAATCAGAAATCTTTACACAATAATTACGTAGGAAATAATATTACAAGCGGTAGCATTCCGCGCAGATCATTAACTTGATTGGAAGTTACTCAAGCAGGAAATTATTGGCTTCAAGATTGTTAATTTCGGTATTTATTTTTCTAGAATTACGGCACAAGAAAGACGAAGGAAATTTCTATTCGCTGGAGTTTTGAAATGAAGAGGGCTTCACCTTAAGGTCTGAGATTTCCTGAGAGTTATTTGCGTTGTACTAAAAATATTTCCTCAAATCACCGGGACTGATTCAGCTAAGTAAGAGGTTTTCAGTTATTTTATTTTGCGAATTTAATTTCGTATAACATTGTACTAATGTTTGTCTGTAAACATTGCGTAATTATTTGGTTTGCTCTCACTCTCATCACCAATACGCAGTGGGCCAACGTGGAAGGGTATGCTGTGGGTAAAAGGGCAGGTGAATTGTGACGAGATACTGATGCCCAGCTATGGGCCATAAAAAGGGTTGCAGCCAACAAAACACATAGTTGTTGATTTCCAATAACACTATAGTACAATGAAGCCAAATCGAGGGGTCCAGGAATAATCACGATAGACATCAAGTAGCAGCCGACGTCAAGGGCCATCATTATCAGATATGCTGGAGTATACTTATGAAAACATAACAGTTATTCAGAATTTCAGATGTCTGACGTACATTGAACAATAAAGATGAGTGTTTCATGTTTTATTATAAAATATCATGTCGCATTGCTTTCCACTTATTTGGAATCAGCATAGTATAGTAACTCATATATAATAATTGCTATTGGATGTGGTCACGTATTTTTACAACCGGTGAATTCATTTAAAGATGCTTAGTCGCTCGGCTTGTTAGCAAGTAAATGATCCACAAAGTTAGGCAATGTCGGGGGTAATCAAAAGTGGGATGGGTAGCCGCTAGTAGCTAAATAGTATAAGCGGTTCCGTGCTTCGGAAGGTACTTTAGACGGAAGGGTCTTGGTTCGTCTAGGAAGAGACTCGTGCCCAACGGAAGGAAATTTTAAGTTATGTAGTTAATATATTTGCATTCGTTATTTGCTTATGTTATTACCACTGTTTGGTCAGCTGGGGCTTAAAGATGATTAGTGTTAATATGTTACCCAGTTATCTTTGCCCAGCTCGCAGATTGAATTTAGACCTTTGAGAAGTTTGCAAGAAACTCAACAAACCTTCACGATATATTCTCGAGGATGTTTTAACAGCGTTAGAAACAGACAAACAAACAAAACGTCGGAAAAAAGTGCAAAAAGGGATAAAGGATAAGACTTTAAACTTCAACCTCTCTTCTTCTTCAACATCTCTGGAGCTATTTAACGAAACTATAAACGAAACGCACTATTTAACAAAAAATAAAACAATACAATGGTTACTTCAAATTCTCACACTAGGATTCCCTTTGTCTTGGATTTCTTGGACACATACAAAGACGAGCATAAAAACATCAGATCCTAATAATCTAAATTTATCATTTAAATATCAGCCAGGCCGAGAATGGAACCCGGAACCTACTGCGTGTCAGACCGATAAGGTTACGCTATGTTGCGTGGGTCATAGAATAATGATTAAAGAAAAAAAAAGTTAACCATTGAATAATACAGAATCTTTACGTCAATACTACGGCAATGGTGTATTGTTCGAAAGTTATCCTGCGCATTATGTAGCCCTAAAATTAACCGTTCTCGATAACAATACGAGTGTGAATGGATAGCAATTCCATTGATTTCCAATTTCAGTACAAAACACTGGA
This sequence comes from Phocides pigmalion okeechobee, assembly GCA_018251015.1. Classification (NCBI taxonomy): domain Eukaryota; kingdom Metazoa; phylum Arthropoda; class Insecta; order Lepidoptera; family Hesperiidae; genus Phocides; species Phocides pigmalion. The sequence continues at coordinate 2,126 of DWON01001035.1, read as the reverse complement.
GTACACTAGACCCAAATATAAGGGCCGCGTGTAATCGTAGCAACAATCAGCTGGGGCCGGCGTCACGGGTCGGCATTACCGGTTATGACGGACCTTTCTTATGGAAATATAACTACACTTCAGATATAATAATGTTTGAAAAATAGATTGAGCAATACAGTTCCGATATTATCATCGGGACTGTATATTGTTTGTATATTGTTTCATCAACTTGAGAATGAAGCAATGTTTATATTTAAATATGGTACTACTTGCTGCCCGCGATTTCGATTAAGTGGGCTTCAAATTTTGGATTGAAGATATGAAGAATAGAGACATAGATGCGATGTGCTGTGAGTCCTGTAACCTCGTATAGGATTCACAGCACATCGCAAATAACAATACAACTCCCAATTCTTTTGTTTTTTCTTTGCTGATTCAACACGCACAACGTATGACGCAAGATTTGAGACGAACCTTTTGTAGTGGATCGCTCAATTTGGGAGATACTCACGTGTGGACGTTTTTTATTTTAAGTAGTAATCGATCATGCAGCCCACCTGGACTTAAATAGTCTCTACAGCCCATGGATATCCAAGTGACAAGTAGATGCGTTACTATGCCTAAGAACTAAGATGTTCCTTTCGTTATTTTATAAGTATAGCCTTAACCGTATCTCTCTAAGCAAAACATAAGGTTTGCTAAACGACGGATTATGAAGGTGACGGTGGTGCCTACTCGATTAAACTGTAGTTCTACCATCCACAAAAATAATAATGAAAGTTTTGACAATAAAACCAAAACCCAACACCAGCTCAGGTGTAGTTTCAGATGGATCCGGTATAGCTTTCGTCACTGGTCCGTCATTATCAACGATCTTTTCCGGGCGATAACGAGGATCATTTGTGAGGTCAAAATTCCCCGAACGAACGAATTGAACCAATAACACACAGTTTGATCGTTAGTAGTTCCAGGTCCACACACCTCGCTAACTTCAGCGTCATCGTTAAAAATAGTACGAATTTTGTTAACGAGTCTATGGTTATTATGGTAATTGTACAATAAATAATAATCAAGATAATAGATACACAATATCTTCAGAAACTTACATTTATATAAAACAGAAATACTATATTTCTGTGAATTTAGAATTCAAAGTTAGATTGACTTTTTGTTCACGGCTATTACATTTTCACAAAATGGCAATTTTGTACTCGGATAAGGAACTAATTTGATTACTATGTTTTATTTGTCTACTCTAAGACAAAAGTAAGCAGTTAACAAAAGCCAGAACAGTAAGCCGATTCCAAATTCATTTTCGTCTGTTTTGTTGAAGATTGTGTTTGAAAACAAAACAATAGTGAGTAGGCTTCGCTTCAGTGTTGACGGCTTGTGTAAAACCCTTCGTTTCTTCGAGAGATCTTGTCGAACAAATCCTTTGTAACGTGAAACGCCTTCATCCTGTAAATGGAAACTTAAATTAGTCTCGAAATGCCGAGATTCATTACATGATTATTCTAAGCCAGAGTTTCGAATCCATTGTTTAACTTTTTAAGGTAAATGTACGCGTCTTTGAGCAAGGTTTGTTTTGACTTTGTTGAAATTTTCAAAGGTTGAACACAACTGCTTTATTCTTTGATCGCGAAATAAATACAGCTTATATTAATACGACATGGGACCCGCGACTTCGTCTGCATTTTTTATTATGTTAATCTTACCACTTGTCCCACTTGTCTACGGGAAGAAAACGCGCATCGCTGAACATATAGTGCCTATAAAAATTGTATTTAAATACTAAATATTGTAATTACATATCGTAGTATTTTAAAAGACCAGGGATGTCTACGAAGTAAAGCTAAAACTTTTATTAAAACCTATTAAGTAATTTGGCGTGGTGCACGCACACCGGCAGACCTCTATTATCTTATTTGTGTAGATTACGATACTTTGTGTGCAACCCAGATAGAAAACTAGCGTAGAAATATGCAGACCCAGAAAAAATCTAAATTCAAATTCAAATTCAAATTCAAATTCTTTATTGCTCATGCTTTCATATTTTCTAATTCAGGTTTTACAAATTAATTTAAGTGCAAGCATGCACCCTGTTAGGGTATTGCAATATAATGTTTACATAGTTTTGGAGAATA
>DWON01001034.1:0-26900 GCA_018251015.1 Phocides pigmalion okeechobee | reverse complement strand
ATTTACCAGGTACTCACGATTAACGATTTGTGATTGCCGATATTTTGAACCAGTTGTATGACTCGTGGTCAGAGTTCAGCCGTGACTATGAGCCATGCAACTGGTATTAGAAAATCGACATTCAATAAAATTATAAAATTAAACTCCGTGCTTATCGGTGACCACGAGCCATGCAACTGGTCCGAAATATCAACAATAAAAAATAAAAAAATGTTAATCCCGAGTACTCGGTAAATAGTAAATTGCATAAATTCCACGATATTAGATTAAAATCACAAATTGACTCATGACTACTTGTTACTTACATAAATATCTTATGAAATAGAATTAAATGTTTTAATTCTCGGATTTCTCCAGAACTTTTAACAATTTAAAGGTTTTTTTAACGGATCGAAATCAAACGAACACTAAATATTACTTATAACTGCAGTACATTACGAAAACCGTACTGAAGTCGGTTAAACCATTTCTGAGATTAGCGCACAAACGTACAGACAAACAGACAAAAATTCTAACAACTATTTTGGATTCTTTTGCGTTAATAAAGACTACTGATAGAAGCTTTTCTCATATATGTTCCATGTACAGACAGCGTTAAGTTACATTTGTTTTATTTGTATAAATTTTGAGTAGATTAAATTACTCAACAATCGATAAATAATAAATGGTTCACGTTGAAAGTTCTTAACTAACAGTTAAAATTCTACTGATGTACGGAAAGCTCTACAGAAACTTCTATTTACTTTCCTATTACGACATAATATAATCTAGCTTTCTAAGTTTCTAAGCTTTCATCTTCTGTTACTACTGTTATTTATATAAAATGAATGTTAACCTGCTTTGTCCGAGAAATATAATCTTAGCATAAGTCCACCTTTTGTTTCACTTTGTTTTTGTCTATAAAGAAAGTAAAATGTACAAATTTTGCAATGATATTAGTTTCAAATCATAAACTTATTGTACTATTTAATTCATTTTCTTCATAATAATGGGTTCAATGTGGAGGGTATTTTCCTTCTTGATCAGTCTCCCTGATGTCATGTATAGATGTGTTGCTCCTGAGGAGTGAAAGTGGTTTCGTTTGTAAGTGTATCTGGCAACCGCATATCTCCAACGGAAATACAAGCATTACAGAGGATTACGAGGGCGGTGGTGATACCTGTGACCTGCTTAATAAAGTAAAGACTGCTCGGCAGATGAACAAAAAGTGTTGCGGCGAACATCTAAAAGTATATTCAAAAGATTTAAAATGTAATAGAAAATTATAAGTGTAAAGGAAATAAAGTATCAATGACTATATATCTATTTACGGAATTTATTTTAATAACTTTTCCATTCGATTATTATTAAATCACGCACAGATACGCCGCCATGATGCTCATAACACTCCAGTCGCGTGAGAAAACTCGTACCAAAAGCTTAGATCTTAAATGAATTTATCCGATGTAAATATCAGGCTTACACTTGGAGACAAATAAAATGATCATCTAAGCAACCAGTTTTGTCTATAGAGACTGTATTTTATTTATATTATGTAATATCAAATTAATATTCTATAATATTCAAATTCATCCAATAATATATAATATTCATTATACATTTTATCATAATTTTAAAGTATTAGGTAGTTATAGCAACACAAATGTTATAAGCGAAAAGAGATTAAAGTATATTGTTAAAATTCAGTTTTTATTTTATTAGATCCAATAATGTTAATTATTATTGTTATTTCGGGTTTGATTGCTGAACCAATGTTGTTTTAAAGTTGTGCATAAATGATATAATTATATGTAATACAATTTCTTGCAATAAACTTTGATATTTATAATTTGTACCTATTTAAGATATATAAAAAGTTTCTCCTGATTACTTACAGTAAATCAGAATATATTTAATATAATGAAATTACTGGTATGATCAATAAATGAATAAGAAATATTTATTATTTATTTTTAATTTTCATTGCAAAAGACAAAGACATAATTGTTATATTTTACCATTTCAATAAGTCCCATTTTTTTATTTTCTAAATATATTAGCATACACACGATTCTTAAAACAAAACAAAAGTATATTTCAATAAGCATGCAATATTACCAACAACACAATCATTGCATTTATTTGATTTATACTTTATTTTGAACTGCAGTGTAAGAGACGGGTTCGGTGTTGCGTTCCAATAAATCAGTAGAAATGAAACGCGTTAACCAGTCAACGCTATGGGTGGCCGGCGGGAGACTTCACGCTCATTTCACGCGCTGCAAATAAAAGTGTTGACATGGAAATAGATATATAGATAGGATATTCTTTATTGCACGCTATTATAATAGTAGTTATAATACGAAAATTATTTTGCTATGTACTGAGTACTCACAGTTAACGACTTTTCGATTATTGAATTTCATACAATCTTTTAAAACTTATTGTAGTTTTTCAGGGATTTAATTTTCAAATATTGTTTTTTAGTTCTTACTTATTCTATTTAAAGAATCTATGCAAGTTTCAGAATTCTAGCTTCGGCGGTTTCAACTATGTGTTCATCTCTGGGTTTTTTTTTATCAGCCACGTTACTCTTTTGTATGTACTCATACAGATTAGAAATGGTATAATCTCTAGGTTAATTGATAAACCCTTTCATAGCAAAGGGAATGCTATTCCCTAGATATCAAGAAAGTCTGAATCTTGTACTGTAGTGTGTATATAGAATGTATGACAAGTTCTGAGTTCTGACAAGTTCTCTTATGTAAGAATGAGTTCGTCGCAATAAAGCCATCCCTTAAACTAATCGTGTGTCTATAAATCTCCCGTCACCATATGATGTAGCATACAACGTTACAGTACCTACGAAGATTTGAACGAATGAATAACCCAAAATTAATAACACCTTTAAGGATGAAAAATCTTTTATGCCTACATACCAAAGGTGGTAGAGCCGTTAGAGCTCGCCCGTGGCAGCACCACCGCCAACTTCCTAACCCGTCGTAAAGCAACATGTTCTTCATGTTTTGTGTTTCGGTTGGGGAGGTGTGGTTGCCGGATACATATTATTGGAGGCGACCATCTTAGTCCTCAAGAGGAGGAACGCATCCGCGTCCATCCTTAAATAGAACTTCTGTTCTATTTGGGATTGGACGTGGTTGTTCATGGGTTGCAGTGACCATATAACATCAGGTGGCCTGCATGCCCGTTTCTTACTCTTTCATTTTTTCACTTCACATTTCACTTGTTTATCAGCTCAACTGGGGATTCTGAAAATCAATAATTATTGTGCTGATTTTTATACTTGTCATTTTTCAGGATATTATTTATGTAACAGGAAGCAAATGAAGTGAAAACCAGGTGAGTGGAAACGACTTCAAAATTATGTCTGCTAGAGTTATTAAAACATTCGGCCAACTGCAATGACGGTAGGAAGACTATACTTCTCAAAGAAGCCTATATTCAGTTGTGAACATGTGTAATAGCAGTTGAATCAACAGGAAATTTATTTCGTCTTATTAACAAGAAAATCTATAATTGTTGAGTATGCATGTGCAGTAGTGCGATATTAAAAAAGATTGTACCTAATTTCATTACAGTTTGTAAAAAATATATAGGAGCGTGAGAATATGTGTTATTATTCGTAGTTATAGCATAAAACGTGTGTGTGAATCATCTTCTAAATTTTATTTTGCTTCTTTATCACTTTTACATGATCACATTTAACGGTCCTAATCTTATATCTACCGCAAATACCAATATTGATTGATTGAACAATTATTTTGGTTGGCCACAGAATAGCAAAATGTTAATGTTCACGAAACTGCGGTTGCTATGATAGATAAGCTCAGATTAACTTGTAAGATAATTTATATTTGGTTAGGTTCGCTTTAGTTATGCGACTCTGGTCTAGGCCAAGTCATATCATGTTTCGCATAAACTAGTTTGTTTGAAAGTCAAGTTTAGTTTTACGCAAGTAATCCTTTTTTATAATTCAATTTTTTTACTTGCTGATATTATAATTCCTGTTCGCTTACATAAAACAGACTGTAAAAAATTCAAAATTAAACTGTTTTAAAAGGAAACCAAAGTGATGTAAGCGATTTCAATGCGCACGTTACAAGATGAATGTCTCGTTTTCAAACGCCTTGATTGTGAGCGCCATATAGAAAGCTTTGTAGAGAGGACTCCGCAAAAGGAGTGGTTACACTTGTGTCCGGACTCTTTAATTGGATGTGCGTGAGGAAGTAATAGCGTGTTGTAGAGATGTCGATTTGGGTGCCGTTACGGTGTGTACTATATCGTGTAGCGGCTGTGCGGCGCTGCGGCCGAGGCGCGACAAGGGCGAGCGACGGACCGTTCCAATTTACGGGTCACGAGCGGACCACTCGCGCGCCGACCTATCTGCTTTTCCTCCATAATTGAATCCAATGGCGTGGGAGACTCGACACGGCTAAATAAAATATTCCATATCTGTGCTATTGTTAAACTTGTCCGTTGTTACTATAAACTTTGTTCTATCTATATCATTAAATTTATAGTATCCACCACAGGTAGCTGGGAAATGTTGATGACAAATTGTTGTCGCATATTGAACCATCGCGATTATTTAATAAGAACAAATATATATAGACATAAAAGAGATCCTTATAATAATATGCTTTTTACTTCGATGGTTACATTATATTGCATAAAATATTTTTTTCAAAACATAAAATTTTAAAAATACAACATAAGGATGTAAGTCTTGTCGGATTGATTTCAACAACGTTTCTTCGATACTGGAAAGCAGATAATTTGATATTTAGGTCAGGTATTAAATGTATAATCAGTATTGCCTTTAAGGACTACGTCAGCGTTTTTTGAAAGTGCGTCGATGTCGGTGCCGCACCTGCACACGATTCGTGGATCCACGCTAGATAGAACTGTAAAGTCGTGGTACTTATTGACTGACAAAGACCACTTACAGTAATATTTTATTTTATAGACAGTTCCCAAACAATTTATGTATCTATCTGGCTAATAGTTAATAGTAGAAGTTATAAAGAACAATAAAAAATCAGATGACATGGTCAAACGATCATACAGGCCACCTAACGTTTAGTAATCTCTATCTTTGCCCATGGACAACAACTCACACTATTTTTAATAGGATTGAAGCCCTATCTAAATGAAAAGTAGTAATCCGTCTATGATCCTAATCGTAAGGTCCAAGATGGGAACTAACACTGGTAATCGCACCTCTGAACCAAAAACGCAATAGTTATTTTACGGCAGACTATAACGGCAACCGCGGTACCTCCCTATTCAAACCATAGTGAATAAATTCCATATTGCATGGTCATTAAAACACATTTCCTAGTAATCCTGGAACGAACGTGGTTAAAATGCCTCTCACCTATATGAAATGTCAAACTGTAACATTGGCAATCGTATCTACTCTTTAAACTAGTGTAAACAGGATGTGATCAATAACATATTTATATTTCCGCTGAAAAGCAGTGTAGTCAAATTGTTAAGTTTACTGGCTTTCACATCATGACTCTGGAGTTCGAATTGCAGACAGGCAGGTAACTATAATTTTTCGATGTTGTGTGTATTTCAGAAATTAATTATTATTCGCTTCAATGGTGTTGGAGAAACCTATGCCTGAAAGTACTCCATAGATACTCAATCCCATTCTTTGGGAATACCCATTCCCGGCACTAATAAATTGATGATGATGTATTGTGGTACTCATATTTTTAATATATACAATAATAATTTCCAACTTAATCATTGCACATATGGAGTATATTTTAAATTGCATGTGTCCTTAATCGTAAATTGGAAGCTTTGGCTCCAAATTAAGACAAACCCCGCAACCGTATACTCTTGTATGGCGATCACATTATAAGGCGCATAAACCGCGATACGGCCACACGAAAGGTTAAGGGCATAAGACACCACGTGGGAGGTGCCAGTTTAAGAAACCTGAGATCCTGTCTCGTTCACAAATGGCGTCCATTTTCATTGCAACTTTGTCCTGAATGTAAGAGGTAGATTCTTCTACGGGATTTAAATAAAAAGATAGGTTTTGTAATGTTTACACTAGCCGCAATTAAACGAAATCATACAAAACTTACAAAGTATTTTAGTTAATCGGATGAAGTGTTGATATTCGGTTGTAAATATATGTATTTGATAGTTGTTATCAAATACATATATTTAAAAAATAACTATAATCCTTACTAAGACGACGTTACAATTCCCTATTATACATACATGAAGGCAGCACAATATCATGCGAAGAGGGTTGTTTTATATGGCATCGGGTGATTGTAGCACGACTCGACAAGGCGCGAATAGTGCATTATATGTGAGTGCGCAAGCGCAGTCGTGCACACGAGGCGGTTCATTATCGCGCGTGATGCATTTGCGCCGACGCTCGCTGCCTTCCCGCGTTTCGCGATATTAGGGCTACTCAACAACTTTGTGTCGATAGCATTATACAGTTCATGTCTGTAACCAAATTATAATATTTACTTATCTTCTTTATTTCCAAACTATTCCATGTTTTTGTATCTTGTGCTATTTCAAATCGCCTTTATAGTAACAAAAAATGACTTACTTTTTAAATATCAATTTAAAAATAGCACGAGATGTGAATTCAACTATACGCAGAAGTAGTCAATATTGATGAAATGTTAATTTTACGGAAATTATAAGAGGAATGTAAATTAATTCTTATATTACCTTATTTTTATTAGCATCGGGTAGATAAAGTTTAATTAATCTTTTTTAGTAATATTATACAGGTACAAATTGTCAAACTACCTTTCAGTCTCACGTGGATCATAATTTATCCATATTTTTGAATGATCCCGTCGTACTGACTGGTTCAAATATTATGCCCCGACCACAAATTTGTAGCAATAGGCACTGCCATATTTTGCTCTGAAGGGCGTAATTAAGCTATATAATATGGATGAAAGATATCCATGATCCATGATCATTTACCATGTGATCGTTCGTCGTACATCAATTTCATAAAAATAGTATTACAATATTAAAATTACTTAAGCTAAACCGGATGTTATTGGTGTTATAATGGTTAAATAAAGTAAATACATTTATGGTGATTCATTTGAATCACTTTAACCAGCAATTCGAGCAGATGTTTTGTTTTTCGATCTAGCAAAAGACGGGAGGATATTGCGTAAACAGCTCGTCATACCGCGCTACGTCGCAGAATAATATCCTCTGAGTAAGTATATGGGTACGCAAAAAGGTTGTTTGTGTCATTTTCTAGGATAATGCCACGAACTACTGAATTAATTTGAGAAATTATTCTTGGAATAAACATTATAAGTTTCTTGATAATAAGGGCACTCAAACATCCAAGTATATTTTAATCCATAAACATAGATTTCATCATTAGGAATGGAATTATACATTGTTCAAGTAGATTGTTAGCTTCAAAAGTTCATGATACTTCTTAAATCTTTCCTTATTTCAACCTTGTTTACTTTAATAATCTTTGATATATTCTAGTTATTTTTGAATATTAAATTAATTATTTTCACTTTGGATTCAATGTAACATATGTATATGAGCGAAGACGTCATTAATATATGTTTTCGTATACGTGTATAAGAAAATAGTTCATTTCCCAAAATAAATAACTATTACATGATTGTCGAAGTGCATAACGCGTCTTGCTCTCGAAGTCTATATATTACACCTGATTTTAATATTTCTAGAATTTAAAATACAAGTTGCTTCTGATTTTTCCAATATTAAAAAAATATTTTCAGTTACAGCAACGGTAAACTAAACATCATGCCAAATTGTATCTACTCGTATGTTACATTTATTATGTGTCTTAGTAAGTAAATAAATCTTGTACGTTTTTCAGATTTATCCGTATTATTTTCAATCAGTGTGATATCGTCACTTACGGGAGTAAAAGCAGAATAGGATGTCCTATAAATCCTTGTTATTCTGAGAAGGTAAAAGTTAATAGTAGTTTAAGATAAATTATGTTTCGGTAAATTTCATATCTAATATTTTATTAAGTAATTATTAAAAAAAAGTAGATAATTTAAATTATTGAAATCAAATCCTATTCACTGAAATGGTTTTATGAAGAGTTATTAAAGCTGTAAAATATTTTAGGTAATAACGTATTAACAAGTAAATAAATCAGCTGCATATTGCCCGCAGGATATATAAATAATACACGATTGACAAAATTAAACCACATCGGTCATCATCTCACTCCCAGATAGGTGACCTTTAGTGTCTGAATTTCATGCCCACTTCCATGCTTCTTGCATGTGTTGAAATGATGATGCTCGTTGTAATCGATAGATGGTAACTATATATGTAATTATATATGACGATGGTAGATGAAAACATCTTACAGACCAATTGACCGGCGATCCGTATCTCCACCAATACGCATCGGAACAAGGTTAGAGTATGCTTCAGACCTTCCTCTGTTATCAGGCCTTTTACCCATTAGAGTAAAAGAAATTCTTTATTAGGATTGGGTGAATCGAATAAATTTTAATAATACAGTAAATTTACTTGTTGCTTTGCAGTGAGCGTCGTACACACATTTAGACTGGTTTTAGCGTAACCTTCAGACCAAGCACTACTAAGACCACAGTTATGTACAGGAATAGTTCCTCTCCAACAGAATAACGGAGGATATATTTTTTTTTATAACAGTACTGTGGTTGTTCTTACTTTAATGTGTTTCATACAAAGGTTTCATATAATGTATTTCTGAAAAATAAATAAACAATAAAAAATGTCGCCACGTGGAGATAAACCTTAAGTTACCAACGTTTAAATATGATATGCAACAAAGTCGTTGTTTCCTCGTTTCATAATTCATGTCCATTCATCTTATTTAAGGAAATAAACAACTGTAACTCACATACATCTTGTTTTGAAAGATCCGGCTAGGGTGTTTTTAATTTAAAATACAATTTTATTTAGGATGATTTTCAATGTTAAGCTTCATTTATACAAATAATATTGTTATAAAACTTAAAACAAACAAGTTTCCAGATGCGTGTTGATTCTCGCACAGTTAATGGTTCCGTAGTCAGAATGTTATAATGTTATATAGAATGTTATAAAACTTAAAACAAACAAGTTTCCAGATGCGTGTTGATTCTCGCACAGTTAATGGTTCCGTAGTCAGAATAATGAATTAGAATAAATTCGATATCTGAAATAAAATAAAAAACAACGTTATTATGCAATATTATTCAAAACAATTTTCGTAGAAAGTGTTTTTAAATGTTAACATTTTGAGAAAACAATCCAGTTATATCCCACATGCATATTTGCTTCTTATTTTTCATATCTTATTAACATGTAGTGCCTTTAATTAATTTTCGTAATTTCATAAAAATATATCTATATTTCCAATTTTGTCTATATAACGCTGATGGTCTGCGAGGAAAATGGTCTGAACAAACAGACAGACGATCCGTTTGACTGACAGAGATAAGGAAATTATGTGTTGCTTTTTTAGTCATTTGGCTGCGAAATTACTTATACGGACCTGTTACACGAGTTAACAAACTTTCTAACAAATTAATGTATTAGCTACTAGATAAGTAAGTTCTAGGAATATGGGCTTCGTATTTTAGAAATCCGTGTTCACAACCTAGGAATGCTTCTTTGGTTAAGTTGGTAGTATTCTTTCATATTACCTGACGTCACCAATGTCTTATAAAAGTGCTGTGTTACTGCTGTGATCAAGTTTGAATCAAAAATCAATCAAGTTTGAATCGAAAACCACATAATTAAAAATATTGAATAATTAATCGGAATTAGATCCTACGCATATAATTCTAAATGAAAAAGAAATTTGTATTAAAGAAGTTAAGAAATTTTCTGAACCAACTTCGATACTTACGGAAGGTATCATAATTACTAGCAAAATTTCATTTAAATATGACGAACATCACACATGACTGCTACATGAGTTACGACAAAAATGAGAATAGCACAGAATCGTCGATTGTTAAAAGTTCGATAACAAATCTCGTGCAGCCAATTCACCATGGTCCTAATTCCGATCAGTGATTTACAACTTGTTAATAATACGGCAAGTTTAAACCGCACACCCATAACTCAAGATCAGGACCGTAGCTTAAACGAAAATATTGATTGTAATGCTCTGCTTTACCTGACTCAAGGTTCACGTAGTAATTTTTTTCTCAACCCGTTCGCTAATTTATAGCTCTTTTAACGGTACTTTCGATTTACCTTCTGCGATTATTTCATATTTCTCCATATTTTTTCTATGTGTATTATATTCTTTATTTCACATATCAGTCTGATTACTTCGGTAATATTTTGATACGTTAATTTAAATATTTTTTATTATTTAAACTGTACCTGTATTTAGTTATAACAATAACATTTGCACTTTAACTCTCGAATATACATCTCTAATGCTGTGGTATGATGTATGTTATATTAAATTAGTTAACACATTTATAAAATGCAATGTGTTTGACTATGACCAGTGGGTCAATTGATTTTATGATGAGTTAGGTTTGGTGATATATTTCTTACGGTAGTTATTACTGCGATAACAAATGAAGGTAATAAATACAATTTTAACACGGTTACTATGTAGTAAAGAATAATATGTGAGAAGAAATATCCGCGTCGGACACAATTAGTAACGCAGGTGTAATTTGTAAGGTGATGCGTTCTGCCTTATTGAGGTCTCTAATTATGAAAGTTAATTTAAGAGTTTTGTAGCACGTCACTTTTTAACGATGAGTGAGATTTATTTGTTTATTTACTTGACTTAAAATTACGCTTACGTTAATAAGACAGTAAAGACGACCATTCTTGTGGTCGCTCGTCGCGTCGTGGTGCTCAATCTTAGACGATGTTCTCGCCATTATGAAGATTAGATCATTATGAGTTAAAATTGGCCGTTAAATCGTTTCGATTTTGAGAATGATAAATTATAAGCATTTAATCTTCGTGAACCTGTTTGACATTCAGTTACCTGTGCCCGTGATTGCTTGGAAGGTGGAACAATAAGGTCTGCGAGCAGTAGACGCGCGCCCGCGCGAGGTGAGCTCCGGGGTCACTGCTCTGACCTGCGCGTGGGCGCGCCCGTTTCCGCCCGCGAAACCAAATCATTCAGCTCCATACTCCTAATCTTAAGCATATAGTACCTACTCATCTCATAAATATAACTAATTGCTGTCGATTTGCTTTCCTAGGCTTGAGTAACGATGACTACATATTCTTGATGTGTTACTTATTCCTGCGTGGGTATTTCCTTCTCCTATGTTTTTAAGTAAGTTTGTATGGACTTGCAAAACGTATTTTGAATGTTTGTTGAGGTACTTTAGAAGCATACATACTATTTATGTAAAATTAGAGATTGTATTTTTTTTCGTAATAAACGTAATATCAGGTTATCGGTGAAACGGTCGCCGCCGCCCATGATCATCAACTCCATAATACACTGGGGTTATTATATAATTATATTGTATAAAACGTTGAGGAACAACATTAAATGTTTGATTGATTGTTCATAAAACGTTGGTTTACAACATCCTTTTAAATACGAAATTGTCATTTTCAAAACAGATTTTGCGTAGATTGAAATAATTAATAATGATTGTACACCGCTAAGAGGTCATGATGTGTTACATAAACAAGAAAGGTTTTTCCGGTTTCATTGTTAGTTAGTGCGTGCATTGTCCGAAGCACGATCTACAATTAATAGTTTAAAACAATCGGGTTTAGAAAAGCTCCGTTAGTTCACTCCATCTGCGTCAAGAGTTCCGTGCCGAAATATGTTTATCGCCCATCGCCATATCGAATATTCGAAAGTCCTCCAATTGCCACGGAGCCGTGGAGATGGCTCAAATATATAAGTAATTTATATTATTAATGTTGCTTCTAGAAATGCAATACTTGTTTCAAGATATATGTAATTTGCTTCTTTCTGTGATATCTACAATCCTCTAGGCTCAGATAGGATTCCGCGAAAGAGTGAATCTGCATTATTACTCTTTAAAAATAGAACATCGTATTACTATTCATTGCTACTATATCTAAAGCGGAAATAAACCAATAAACTTTTCTATCTTTTATTTTTATTTTTACATACAAACAAATTAAGTCCATCAGAAGTTAGTAGCTACTGCAAGGTAAGGTCTTCTTCATATAATAAACTTTAAATTAAAGTTCATTCTGATGTCCAACACAGATTATTTATTTACTTTGTTTTAATAATTTGCTCTTTAACCATTTTTTGTCAGTAATACAAACCCTGTGATTAAAGGAGATTACACCGAGCTACTTTTAAAACAGAAAACTTGTAACATAAAAATGTTAAGTGCAGACAAGGCACGTTATACAAGGCACCTATATACTGAAACGAATTAATTACTCTCTTTTACTTTAACTATTCTAATCAAAATATCAGTCAGAATTAAAAATGTTAAGTATTTGTACAATAGATGTTAAAGGCGTTCTATAATAAAAATAGTTATAAGTCAGTATTTAAGTATAAAGGAACCAGGAACTCACCACCTTCATAAATGAACACCAAAAGCGGTCTGGATCATAGGTCGGGAACGAAGTTTATTATAATTTATGTGTTTTACGCAGATGTAAAGCTAGTGTACTTAGCACAAATAAGGAATTATTTATGTGATAGAAACACCAACCACTACTGCGCTGGTACTTTGTTGATTAGATTTTAAGTAGGTACTTTTTCCTTCAATTTTCCACAAGTATTGTAGCAATTCATTACTTTACGGTTTTGAGCACAGAAAACGTATCTAACTATGGTTATAAATGCGAATGTTTATAAAAATAAATGAGATTTATTTTAATTCTTTAACAGCATAACGAATTTAAATGATATTTGGTACATAGAATATAAAAGTGTCTACAAAAGAGTTATGTAGTTCAAAACAACTAATAGTAAAATTGCAAGTACACTGAAATGATCTGCTAATTTTATTTCCTAACAACTTCCTAACTGAAGACAGATCGCCGTTTTAAATGCAAAATCGAGTTTCGCGTTGTTCGATCGACGCAATCAATTGATTTGCCCTGACTGCAATGCTTAGTCTTTTAGAAAATTTACAGTTCAGACATGATAAAAAATTTCTTTATCATTATGAAAACAGGTGGTTTCCGTTACACCGTCGGGTAATCGCAGAAGCGTATAAATAAACTATTCCACTATAACATACAGGTAAAAAAATCGAAACAACGGTATCAAAGTATAATATTCATTGCGATTTTATTAAAACGTAAAAAAAATCATTACTATGATGGCAACAAAAGTGCATGGATTCTTATGTTATTTGGTCACTGCTATTGGCAGTGATTGATCTCAAATGGGAAAGGAATGCTATGGGAAGCTGATAATAGGTTCATTACTCTCCCTGAGAACTGAGTATCCCTTCGTACCCTTTTCGCTAATACATAGATGTGTGACAAGCTGCTACATTGTAGAAAAGATGTGCTCTTTGTGATCCTGTATAACTATGAAGAGTCCTATCACGTTCTCGTTGACTAAAACACCCATTACAAAGATTTTCATAAAAAACTGCTGTTAATGTTCTAAGGCGTGTATATTAACTACTGATGTACTACACATTTAATCATTAATTTATTCGTTTTCACACTTTGTACCTGCGCATTACTAAAAAATAAATTAAATTAACTTGTTATAGTAAATTAGTGCCTCACGAGTTCCATTTGCATATTCATGTTGAAAAACTAAGCTAAAATATCATTCTGAAGTATCTTGGTGTATATCTAATCATTTTTTCGTTGATCACCATTACTTTAAATGTCTGAACTACGCAGTAAGTAATGGACATAATATATGATAATACCCAATTAATTGTCATTAAGTTACAAAATAATTCGGGCATTAGCATTCCGGGGCACCGTGATCTCTCTGTTTGTTATCAATTATGTGACTTCAATTTAATGCGGCACATTATTCAACCTACGACATATCTAAAGCTAAAAAACTTTCATATATGCCTTCGTGGTAAGCGTTTACACTCCAATATTTTTTGGCATCAGGCCATTGTATGCAAATGAAGAAATGAATGTTTTCACTGCAACAAATCACGAGTAACGGTTTCCTAAGTGAAGATTTGTCGGCCAATAATAATTATCACCGGCTCGTAACAATTCTTTTGCATACTGGTAAGTAATATCGCCCAGATAAATTTATGAAATTATATGATATGTAAATAGGTATGCAATTATTTTTGTTTGCTAATAATTAATAAGATGCATGCATATTTCATGTTATTGCTTTACTAAAATCCTTTTTTGTATATAATAATACTTTATAATTATAATGAAAGCTTTGTTTAAATAGTCGCTCTTAATTTTATTATATTCGTATGTAAAACGTAAAAAAAGGTTTAGGTAAATTAAATTAAGTGAATTTCTAAATGCCAGTGTTTATTATCAATTAAAACGAATCTGTTACTACCATGTATTTTGTTGCTAGGTAGTTCCTATTTCAATTCGACAGAGTAGTTGATGCCCTGTCGATGCGATATCGCGGTTTCATCGGAGAGTCTTTAAAATCTGACGGTGCGATAACGTGAAAGAAATCATAATTTCGTCAACGGAAAGTGATGTTATGGAAGCAGTACGCTGGTAGCAATGACTAGCGACTGATTCAATTAGTGATTGCGCTCACTTGTCGCCGGCGCGCGGCGCGGGGAGCCTGCTGGAGCTCGCCGCGTCACGCCGGCCACTCACTGCCTGACGCGATGATACGATCTACTTTACAGCCGAGACAATGTCGTGATGTTTTAAGCTGTGATCTAAAAAGTAAATGGACGAAGTTTTTAGGATACCATTAGTGGCTCTTTGCTATCGTTTAACCTCCGTTACCACGAAAATTGCTCAAATATGATCTATTTTCATTATTAACTTTAATCATGGGGTTAGTACTTGATAATCCAATGATTTTAAAAAAAAAAACTTTCTCTCTAAAATGTTTGTTTACAACGTGTGTTTGTTCAAAATCCCCATTTTCTTTAATTTTTTTGGGATGTAAAAGTCTCATACTTTGCCTATTTCATACTTAATGACTGATTAAAATTTCTATTATGGTAACACTGATATACATATGTTGGTAGATGGCAAGTTCATTACTTTACTTGATTAATGAAGTTTTATTACTTTGTCTCACAAATCTTGAATACCCTTAACCTTTCATCAGGGTAAACATAAATTTGTCTCAGACGATATATGAACATTGGGCGTCCCCCGACGTCGATAGCCCAGTGCAATTATTGTCTTGTCACTCCACCGGAGTTACGCGCTCCATCCACCCGGAACATTTGCTTTATGCGAGCTTACCGATCCTGGGAATCTATGCTATGCGCTCAAACGTACGTCGGTTAAAGTTCACGTCGAATAAAATTCAGAAATAAACAACTCAGATTAAAATCAGCAAAATAGTAAAACATGCGGCCGTACTAGTACCGGCCGGCAAATGAGATCTTCCATGATTGATTACTGTTCTCGTAATTTGAACGTTTATGACTAATACCAAAAAATAAGCCATTACAAACCTGTAATAAAGATAATAGTCAAATAGCAAACTACAAAGAATAATGCTATAATTTACTTTTGTGAGCAGGTTGTTCAAGAGCTTGCGGCTCATGTGAGCACTCGTGGGCGGGACCATTTTGACTTTTGGTAATTACATTCAGACACCTTAGACGGACATTTAGATGAAATAGGCAATTATATTTCATAACAAACTATATTTTTTTGCTTGTTTGTCTAGGCGCCATATTCGTTACGCTGTTAAAAAACTCATTTATAGAATAGGAAAGAACATTTTAGTAACATGTTTTCTTTTGTTACTTTATTAAGTGACTGATGTTAATACAATATAAACCTTTTTTAATATGTAAGTTTCTCATAGTTCGAAAGCTTGAAACAGTTCCTAGAAACTAGCGGAAAGATATCATCACATAACATTATTTATTGTCCAAATAAATGGAACAGCGACGAGACTGGAATAGTTAAAATACTAAAACATAAATTATTAGGTTAGAAATCACTAATTGCGTCGTTATATCGAGACTGCGTCGATCGCTTTGTTTTGAAATACGAACAATGGGAAAGGTCAATGTGGAACCGTTTCGCTTTTTTGGCGCCTAATATACGCTTTCACTAATAAAATGCTACCTGATTTATTAACAGATTTGTACCATGAAAATAGCTTGTTTAAAGTCTATAGCTTTAAAACAAGCTTACCTGAGGATTTTAACTACTTTAAAAAAATTTAATTAGTTCATTTTGATGATTACTTAGTTTTTTTTAATATAGGCATATAGGCAAATGAGACTTAATTTATGTACTGTAAATACCACATGTTCTCTGAGGTCCGATGAACATAGAGTTGGGACAGTAAGCATTTAACGATATTCATAATAGGAACACTATGTTCAAAACACAATTTTTATATTCGAAAAGTATGAACGAACTGTAAGGCGCCTGATTTTAAGTGGTCTTCGCAATCCATGGTAGTTCTCAATTAAACTTAAACTGGACTAAAGTCCTATCTGTCATCGAAACTAGATGCGTCGCTATTCTTAAACATAAATTGGTCGACTCGCTTGTAAATACGCCCGGCAATTACGTTTGTAACCAAAAGAAAAAAGTGGCTAAGTGCTGGATTATGAGGGTGGCGGCGGTATCTCCCCGACCGAATTATAGTTATTTGATGTATCTTCTATTAGAATACAATAAAAACGGTTTAGATACAAACATCTCTATTCGTGTGTTTATCGTTAGCAAATATAAAAAATATACAATACCTAAACTTATCACTTAGATGCCTCCCGGGCCTTCTCCATGTAAGAAGATTTGCAATATGAAGATCGCGGCGTATCATCAAGACAGTCAATTTTTATATTACTTCTTACGTTGTTTACATGATATTATGAAATAAAAGGTTTTTCAGTGCAACAAAGTGTTACGAAAACAAACTAAATATTGTATATATATTTATCTGAACAAATTGAATACAAGAGCGGACTTGCTTGTTTGATGTAACTAGCCATGGCTTTGCACTATACTTGTCGGTGACTGGTATACACGATCCGCATGTGATTGTCTTACGATCCTTATTTATACATTTCAACCAAGTTTACAGGTATAAATGGCACAATATAGTTTTGTACGTCGACATGATATCGCTTGCTTGTTCTGCTACGGCTGTGGCTACGAATGTCTGTCGCCGGCGGCCGGCATGATTCGTGCGGGCTGTGATCATGCCTCGCAGCTTGAAGCTCTTCGACTGCTATACATGATCTGTTTGTTTGTAGTTCACCAATCTTCTCTTTTGTAGTATTTTTAAAATATACACAACGCAATTAAAAATGCTTAATTATGTTATTAAAATTTTCAAAAGTGTTCTTATTTTTTCATGAACTAACACATAGGTAATTCTAGGATATGATACGAGTAGTAACAAAACAAAATATATAAATTTACTTTGTTAATTTTGGTTTGTAATATTACTTACATAATTATGCATCTTTTTATGTATAACTATATTGTCAAAGCAGTTTCTCTATTAATTTAATGGATTACTAGAAATCGTACTTAATATGTTAGTTTGTTATAAATAAGATTTTTAAATTCCTGGAATGATTTATCAAAAGCGCACCGCGACTCGTTTTCGTTTGTCGGCTTGTCGACGTAGCTCCAAGTTTATGTGTATACCTATTAATGTAACATAACATTTATAAAAAATAATAGTTTTGCTACCTTATTTCGTTATTTTTTTATAAAATTTGATAACAGTGGATACTGCACCTATAATACTTATAAAAAATAAACGACATTTTGTGTAGTTCCTTTTTATTACTACTACTAAATGTTTTTAATATGGGTCACAGATGTATAAAACCTTAAAAGTTAATTCTGCCTTACTGTCCCGTTCATGGTAATTGCTTAACATTAAAATGAGGAGTAGTAAGCTATCTCATGTGGTGGTACTTCTTATTCCATGAGTAAACCATTAGATGCTATAAAGTACAATCAATAATGACAAACTGTTTTGTTTAAAACGTATTACGCAATTTTGAGATGCTTTACCGATAACGTAAACGTGACTTAGTTAACCCTGTTACTTAAGGTACGAGTACACGCGGCTTCATTTCGGTTTTAATACAAAAGATCTTTGGAGCTAATGTTGGAGTCACTTGAATGTAGGTATCATTAATTTTAAATTATGCATCACTGAAAATTAACATATAATGAATTGCTTTTGTATGGGCTCGCATAATTATACTTTACATATTTAATTCGTTATAATACGGAGCGGTCGAACTATACTATGTTTTAATGACTGTGAAATAAAGAATTCCTTGTTGTTTTATTTTTATTTATTTTATTTTATTTCTTTTCGGGAAACTAACAGCTAACATGAAAAGTAAATATGTAGGTAACAAAGACCAATTACCAGTTAAGTTGTGGTAATAATATTTACCTACAGTACAAGTTTCTAAATGAAATAATTGTATTTTTTCCTGGAGGACATTGTATTTGTATGGATTCGCCAAATAAATTGTTTTCGGTTGATTTGAAATACTTTAATAACTTAACTTTAAACGGTCATTCTACAAGTGAAGAAATTTGATCAATTATTGTACTTTTTGTTTTCCAGATTGATCATGAACTGATAATATAGCACATTTTTTTGTATCATCGCATCGCAATGAATAAAATTTCTATATTTTTAAAGTGTCTGCTTGGCTCACGATATTAGCAGATCGTTTTACATCTATTGGCTTAAAGAATCTAATAGCATTTAGATGTTCAGGAAGGCGTGCTACGGTTTTATCAGGCGTGTAAGCAATTCTAGTAGCGGGCGGTTCTCGCGTTTCGTTCCGGCTACGTCGGCCGCAGGTAACCGTTGCAGTTGCGGTGCGCCGCCGGGCCGCTAGCGCCGACACCCTATACTAATTAAACAACCATCGACACGTGTCGGGTTCGCGGCCGCCCATACCTACATGCACTGCTTTCTCTCGCTGACATCCGAGCTCGGCTTTAAAAGCGCAATATTATATTATGATCTTATAACAGCACAGGTCAGTTTTTGGCTTTAGAAAATTCAATAGCCCACTTCAAGGGTCACACGTCGTGTATGCCCCAGGACTAATGCAACATATAATTTAAAATCATTAAAATTTTATGCATTTTTTAGCAATGGAATACGATTATGATATACATATAGAATGAAACACCGACATTATAAATACAAAACATATTTATATATACCATACATTTTCTA
Organism: Phocides pigmalion okeechobee; assembly: GCA_018251015.1. NCBI lineage: Eukaryota > Metazoa > Arthropoda > Insecta > Lepidoptera > Hesperiidae > Phocides > Phocides pigmalion. The sequence goes on along the minus strand of DWON01001034.1, from coordinate 7,570 downwards.
TAACTATTAACTTAGCTAAGATAAACAATGAGTTAATGAATTAAGATAACTGTTACACCATTTTAAACTTGACACAAAAGTTGTAAGCATCTTCTTAGATTATAAGAAAGAAACAATATGTACGATGTAAATATTACAAAGAAAAGAAATAGATACATAATAATACTTTTTAATAGTGATAATCAGACCATTTTCATATTCGTACGAGCAAAGTAGTGACTTACAATTTGTTTTCACATCTTTTGTTGAAATTCTTGTGCAAAATATCTAATAGTAAGGATTAATTACAAATCATTTTCTCAATTTCCATTACTCCTTCACAACATATACTAAGTAATACTTAATACTTCTTGCGGTTTAATGTCTAGTGTAGCGTTGCGCAGCTCAGTGCTTTCATATTTAAATAGGTATAGATATAAAGGGTTTCAAGTGCAAAGTATTAAGAGTCGAAGGCTTTCACATAAACCGTCGTTACCTTATTAAACGGCAATGAGGCCCGGGAACGAATCGCGCGACAATGCGAGCACGCATAGCGATATTAGCCTGATCTGAATCTACGGCTCGATAAACATGACACTCTGTAGCAATGTGCACTGACCAGTAAAAATATACTCTAATCGTTTCAATGTTATCTTTCAATATACGTATATCTTTCGACCATTTGCGTGAGATACACACCACAGAAACTTTAGTACAATATTATAAATCTAGTCACATACTTGTCAATTTCCAAGGATATTCTTCATATTTTATAACTGTTTGTTACTTATTCAATTAACTTGGTTTTTTTACCTGAGAAGAGTAACAAACGAGCATGTAACGCACCTGATGTTGAGTAGATACAGCTCACAGTAATCCACGTACAGCCACAAGCACGAACGAAATCCTATCTGAGCTCGAACGTACATACGTATGAGTGTACGTTGCAATCCTGAGGACTAAGACGGTCGCCTCGCTTCAAAGTGTAACCGGAAACCGCACCTCTCCAACTGAAACACAAGTAATGCTTTACGGCGGATTATGAGGGTGCCAGTGGTACCTCGCCGATCGAACTATAGCTCTTCCACCATTCAATTTTTATGCAAAACAAAATATTCAACCTTAAATTTGGTTCCTATTGAAAATTTTATGGCAAGTATTGATACCATTTACAAATTAAGGTTAAATATGTCTGGTCTGATCTTTAAATATGAGGTCGCAGTTAGTTGCATGAATGATTTAAAGTATTAGACGATAAATTTTAATAAGTTATTAACAAATTTGTTAACAATAAATTTATATAAAAATATACATCTGTAAGTACATGACTTTCTAATGTTAAACACATGTAAGTGCTCAATATACCAGTACCAAATATCAATATTAGTAATATGAAAACATACATACTTATGAATAGTGGTTATAGTTACATATAAAATTTTACCTAGTAGAAACAATCACCTCAATTTAGTAATATGATAGTTAATTGAGATAATTGACCGTAATCTTCGTGACGGTTAAGTTGAGCCGCGATATATTTGGTTCACTGTTTTTAAAACAAGTTCGTTCAATAATGGAAGCTTGCTCTAGTCTGAAGTTAGTTACAGAATAGATGTCGATCGTAGTGTACCTGAATTCCGTAAGCAACAATAATAGCTCACGCCGCCGCCGACGCCAATAACGAGGGCGAATATTTTTGAATAACTAACAAATATTCCAATATCGAATGAAACCATCAACACTAACTAACGAATAACATTCGATACCTACCTTACATTTATATGCCTTCGTAGTTGGTACTCTTAGCCGTAAGATTCGAATTATACATTCATCCGCCAGCGCGCATATCGTTTTTAACTTTTTCCTTGTACCTACATATATTATTCATCGTAAGAAATGCAAAATTTCACGATATAAATTATCCATCAATTACGGTTCTTCATCACACACTTGTGTATGCGAATTTTGAAGGGGAGAAAATACATAAATGCGTAGATTAATTATGTACATATATTTTCATTCTTGGAGAAAATAAAACAACGCATTCATTGATATTTAACGTAAGATCGTTACGTGATCAAGATTTTAATAAAGGTATTGCATGCATCACGAGGAGAAAATATTGCATAAGTCACACATTTTCCTTTTATTCATGTTATTTATCCTACTCGCATATAAAGTAGATATTGTTTGTTAATACAGTAGGCTTACTTGTTTTATTAACAAACTTTATTTTTGTTTGGGCGCTTATCTTAAATTATGTATAAAAATATATTGTCTTGCTCCCAAGGACTGCGTGTACCATGTGTGTGTGTGTCAAAATAGTTTTAGCCGTTTCCAAAAGTAACTCTATCCCCCAAACACGTAAACATGCAAATTATATCTTTAATTATAATTATATCTTTAATTTTAACGCTACTGTTAAACTTTTTATGTATTTATAGAGGATAGTAGTACTTACCGCGATATGTTAGTGATGACCACACTGAAATCGGTCAAGTCGTTTGTGAGATAATCGCGCACAAATGCTCAATCAGACAAGAACTTAATCAAGTGTTATGGATTGATTACATTAATAAATACCAATAATAATAGTTTTTGTCATGTATCTTCTGGTACGGAAAACGATCTGTTATAATTTTATTGTTGGTATAGATATACTATATCTCTTAGTAAGTAAATTATAAGTTTCTCAAGATACATACTAAAATAGCATGTTTGTATTGTAAATTTGTATATCTTCTTAGCGGAATAACCAATTTAAACCGAATACTAATATCTACGAGTGAAATCATTTACGACCAAATAGGCGAGTGCCCACATAAAACACAACACGAAAAAATATGTTTCATCATAAATCACAGCTATAAATATTGACCACTTTATAGTTTGTATTAGGTACTACCTATAACCTCTTCAGATTCGTTTTCTAGTGAGATAATAAAATTAAAGTTTGTATGTAATTCTAGAGACCTTTTACCACCCAAGATTACATGTTGTATGATTTACGAATGTTGTTGGAAAAAGTGGTGAGTAACCAAGTCAAAATTATTAAAATAGTGATGCATGTGTTTATATTTAGTGAATTATTATGTGAAAATTTTGATATAGGGAGGTTTGTTCGTCTTATTATTGAAATAAATTGGAATAGAGTATATACAGACGCAGATTGAGTCACATTTCTCAGATAGATCTAAGATATTAAACAAATTGTGTCAATCAAGACACTTTGTGGCTTAGTAAAATTTTCTGGTCAGCGACAGTGGAATTAATACTCCACAAATCTTGCATGTGTTCAGTAAATCACGGTGTTTATGAGTCATTCAAGTCGGTGCGAGACCGCGCGACCCCGCACTGATTTGCAATCTCGACTGCGAAGTGCTAGTGTGCACTCATAGCTTCTATCCACACTTATTGCAAACAATTATTACGAAAGTAGATGTAGAAAAAATGGAAAAATATAATACACTACTGTATTTATTTACATTTCACAGAGAGATCATTACACAGAGTTTTACTGTAAATTAATATTTGAAGAAAAAAATGTTCTATAATGGGTTGTGACTTACATCAGAATACAATAATAATTATGAAATATTGAATATAATCAGAAATATTTTGGCAAGAAAATGATTTCTATTACTAATACACATGCCGCAAAGGCAAAACCACACAGGTATTTACCAAAGGTTTCGGATTGATCCCCGGCCAGCTTAAGATCTAGTATTTATATTACGGTTTTCAAAAAAAATCCTTTTTCTTTGTGTGTGTGTTCATTGCTTGTAGGTGTCACAGGGAATCCTATTGTGGGTCTGTAGGTGTAATATAGTTATTTTTATTTATTATTATTTTAATAACTACATACTATAAGATTTGGAATATGTAAATAATTAGATAGCTGTTACTGTCTAAAAGCTTATTTGGCTCGAATGAATACGGTCGTAGCACCTTTGTACAGCACTTTGTATGTGCGTCGACGTTAGAGCTTCCAGTTTTGGGAACGAGCACGCACTGACTGGCTTCATGAATATTTAGATGAGCAGTGCTTCATTAGTCACTTGTTCCTTGTAGGAAAAGGGCGTGTCTGTATGCTCTTGCATATTCCTCGTTCGAGTATTCTTGAAAATAGTTGGAGGAACTGTCATAATTATATCAGCAAATATAATATGTATAACTACGAGTAGATGCTACCCGCAACTTAATTAATTATTTAAGTTACAGTTATATATTATGGAATATGAATGACTGAATGTTTTATTGTATAGATATTTATATTATCTGTATTGTAAGTGCACACTGGCACTCTACTGTCACTATCCCTGTAGTCGCCTAATATACATATGTAGTTGTCATTAATCTTAGATATATAATAATTAAATTCGTGCGCGTAATCTACTAGTTCTTACTTTGTCAATATTCCACGCATAATCACAGGGAGTCAAAGTACACAGTTATCTAGCATTACTAACACGCGACAAAGTTACACAAAGAGACCATGAATAAAACAGCTAATATTGAATAAATTGAAAAAATAAAGTGAATAAAATAAAATGGCCATCATAAAATGTTCAGTAAAGCATTCTTCAATTAACTAGTAAAACTAGACAGAAATCAGATAAGATTTTTCTAACATTAAGGCAGAAGAACAGACAAATATTAACCAACTCTTTTTGTATGTACCATTATGCGTTAGAAAACCCTTAAGAATAAATTTTCTCAAATACTTTTCTTGTACAGACAGCGATCTGTTACAATTTTTAACTATTTAGCTTTAATACACTTTGGTAATATACTAAAATATAATCAAATTCTAAATCAATCAAATAAGTATTTGTCAATGTATACTAAACATAGGTACGGCTTAAAATAAATACAAAAATAGAAGTCTATTTTTGTATTTATCAACAAAATTACGTCTTAAATGGCCACTACAACACGTACAAAACATTAAGCCACTATACGTACTTGTATGTACTGTATCTAAATACGTACTAAAGACTACTAAGACAAAAACAAAGCTGCATGACGATTTCAATATATTCATTTCGTGATTGCTCGCGTGAACTTTCACACTATAAAAATTCATCATATTAACTAGGTAGGTATTAACAGAACTGATACCGTCGCGAAATCAACGCCATTGTTCCCACCACAAAATGAAAGTTCTCTATTTGCATATTATATATCTTGATTGGTATTCATATTCCGATATATGTAATTGTTAAGCTTAACGTTCACCTAGTGATGCTAAAATTGCCTCATGAATTAATTTCTAATGTTGCATCTTACGTTGGCATGTAGGAGCAGTAACTTACAAAGAGTGCTTTATTGTTTAGCAAATGTGAAGTTTTATCAAAATGATTTGTAATACTTCACTCACCTAAAGTATTTTTAATTTCACTTGTCTTTTATTAACAAGGAGACGAATACTGTCAAGGATATTAAAACGCAACGTCGAGATGAAATTAAAAATTTCTTTAATTCGCTTGTGCTCATAACATATTGAACAGAAAGGTAGTATAGGCGAGCGAGACTCGTGCCTTATTGTTGTTGAACATGATGAGCTCTTGACGTTTGCTTATTACAATTGTGAAAGTAAGATATTTAAGCGGCTGAACGTCGTACCGTTGACATGGACAAGTCGCGCGGCGCGGCGTGGGCGCGCGGCTCCTGTTTGCCGCCCCGACGATACGCGCTGCTCCGTCCTCCCGCGCCTTCTCACCTCTACCAACAATTCCATTGTACGGCCTATTTGTTAGTAAAGCTTTATCTGGGCACTCTAATAAGATAAACGCTATGCATTACTTTAATTAACTTTGCTTTAATAATGCGATAAATTTACATTGCGTTCAATCAAATCAGATACGTTAAATGATTGGTAAAAAATAAGCAACTTAAAAATGGACAAAATTGGAAACATGCTATCAGTCATGGTACGAGAACAGTCGTATAACAAAATAAAAACCAAGGATGTTCATCAGACGCGAGGCCATAAAACGAGCCCTAAAATGTTAAACGACTGCTCAAAATTGGTGGTAAGAAGAAATTACAAAATAAAAGAATGGAATTACGGTACTTTGAATGATTTTTTGAGAGAGTTCGTCTTAACCTATATTTCATTTTATGGGTGAATGATTTTTACAGCCTCGCGGACAATCCGAATGACTACGTCTGTGTAGAAAGTTTCAGAAATTATTTCGAAATTATCAGTCAGTGCAATAAACCTACATTTTGGATAAGAAATCTTAACGCGCCTTTATTAGTTTATAACGATAAATGGAACTGCCTTAATTTTTAACTTGTAGCCTTAATGCCTATCGACATTGAATTTGCGAGTGTTAAGTTTATTGGCGCATTCCTAATGTGTTCCGTTACAGCACTTCCGCAATCAGTTTGGTATTTGATTTAAGCGAAGTGTTTACACGTAGTTGTCTGTGGGTCAATTGGAATGGAGCTATCAGCGGTTACAAATCGGAGCAGGCTTGTGACAAAGCATGTCGGTCGGTGATCGACGTTGTCGCACGGCCCTCTATGACAAACGCAACGCTATGAGTGATTGTGTACGTCCGTCGCTCGGCACTCGCTCTCTTTGTGCTCTCGAATAATCCGCTGAGTCGTGATCTGGAGTCTAACGGTGCAGGTCTATGAGCCTATTGAGTGCGCTCTCGGTAATAGACACAATTTTTCAAGCTTTCACATAAGATCACTAATACTTACTAAGCTCAAAATCCATCACATGACATATTATCTCCATTCTACATCTTGCTAGATTACAAAACTTTTTATAGTTCTCGGTTAAATGCCTACTGGTTATATAAGAATATATTGAAGTAAATGATCTTAAACATGAGCATTAAATTAATATACACACGTTACACTTAAGGTAGACCCTATTTTCAATGAGAAATTTCAAAATGCTTAAAAATAGCGTTAAGTTTTAACAAAATGTCAAACCAAATGTCGACTGAAATCATTGACCTTGATAAGACGTAAATTAAAATGCACAAAAATCTCAAAATTTAAAAGGTAGTGACGTTGATCATAAAATAAGGAATTCACATTTTTAAAATGAATTCCCTAGAATTAGATACAGAACCGTACAGTATTATTTTGCACCGGGAAAGTACCACTGCTTATTGATCAAACAGAATACACCAGTATTTTTCTTGTACCAAATTCTTGTAACACCTATATCCATGTTTTAAATGTTTAGAAATCATTGCTGTACAAAAGTACTGTATTATAGGTAATATTAGTGTTGTCCACACGTCCATCAGTCCAAACCCAATGCAGCTTCATGGATAATATATTATTAAACAACACTTAATTACTTTCATCCATCCATCCATCAGCCTTCACGCTTCCACTGCTGGACATAGGCCTCCCCTAGGTGCCGCCATTCTGACCGGTTCTGTGCTCTCTGCATCCAGCGGTTTCCCGCGACCTTTATGAGGTCGTCGGTCCGCCTGGTTGGGGGACGCTCTGTGCTCTTTTACCTAGACGTGGTCGCCACTCCAGGACCTTTCTGCCCTATCGATTGTCTGTTCTTCGGACGATGTGGCCAGCCCATTGCCACTTCAGCCTGCAGATT
>DWON01001033.1:0-26913 GCA_018251015.1 Phocides pigmalion okeechobee | reverse complement strand
TACAATTAATATTAACGATAATTCATATAAATAATTTAGATGATTAATTTGTATAAAAATTGTAATGTAAACGATTTGGTCTGAAAGCATAAATACTGGTGTCGGACATTTTACCAGGCATTAATAAAACAATCGTCGCATTGAACACGTCGTTGGATCATTTCTGCACTACCCCCTTTACAATATGACGTAAATAATACATATACGTATAACATTACTACTTTAACAGCAATGGGACAAAAAAGGGGGGCAGCTAATACTTCAAATACACTGGTAACACATCTCATGTTATGTACTGGTCTAATACAAACATGACAGTTTCTGGTCTCGGTCTGAGTTCTTGGGTAGTCTCTATGTGTCTGAGTCTATGCTTGAGTTTAACTTTACGTGCATAATGGAGAAAACGCAATCATGTAGGCTTTCTCATGATATTTCTTTTATGTAACTTCCTTCACAGGAAAAGTGTTTTTTTTTAAAATACAATTATATGAGGAGTGAGCTCACCAATTCCGAGTACTGTTTTACTAAGGACCGCATAAATTCCACATTAAGACCGTTGCCATTGCTTCTGCCTGTAGATTCTGCTTTAGACATCGCATATAAAGTGCATTCACTACAAATGTAAAGTGAAACAACTTTGATTTGTTCACAATACTATTAAGATTATCACAATATCTTAAATACTCCAAAAACTTATTTGGTTATTCAAAAATACAAATTTCTTATTTGTTTACACCGCCGTTTTAATCAGTCTGTTAATTTTTCTTTGTACTCTGAATATGTCAATGTCAATAATGTCAATGTCAGTTTGACAATTTACAATTTTTTTCCAAATTCCATTGGCTGTTAGACATATCTCTGACACAATGATATTTAATATATTATTGTAACAATATATTTTTTTAAATAGTTATTAAGTTTATTGTTCGTTGGATATTAATGAACATAAAATGTTTTACTAAGCAGTAATAATAATCCTCTTCGCCCACTATTATTGTTATTTACCCCTTCACCCAGTACAAAGTTTTAAATATGAATAAACGGTAGATAAAACCTGAAATCTCTATCGCTGCTTTTATTATTATTACGATTGGAAAGATGCGGTTGCCAGATACGCTCATAAACGAAGCGACTATTTTAGTCCTTAGAGTTATAAATGCATTAATGAACACCGAAATAATTTCTGTACTGTTTGAGAATAGATTTAGATGTCCATTGGTTGCAACGACCATGTAGCTAGAGCTAAAAACAAGCTTTCTATTATTTAAACATAAAAGGTAGATATCTAATTTAAATAGTTAACCCTTTGAATACAGTGCTCATGTTTTGTTAGATCGGGTCAGCGTTGTGGGAGGCGGCTAAGTTGGAGCCTATATCTCTAGACTGACGATACGCAGACAATTTATAGAAATATTGTATTTTTTAGGATCTGTGTATCATCTACGACTACACCGACGTAATGTCCGCCCCCAATCTAGTAGCTCCGGCGTAAATGCAGCACGTTTGTTGGCTATACAAGACAGGTGTGTACCTACACGCCGCAAGTGCGTAGCACCAAGTAATACACAACAGTGATGTACTCTGCAGGGAAAGTGTTAACTTTATTTAATTAATATTATTACAGATGACTTAAATTAATTTCCGAAATATTTCCAAAATAACAATGTTCTTCACTTACAAAAGGCAATAAATAAAATAAGACTGTACATAATGCGTCTAAGGTCTCATTTAATTAAGTAGAATATAAGTGTAGTGTTATGAAATAAATGAGAACAGCTTGCCTTGAATCATCGATCAACAAGTTTGCGTCCCCAATATGATAATGCTTATGATATACACAAGTAGAAATAAATGGTCCCTTATCTATTTTTGCTTTATTACATTACTACATCGACTGACCAGATAAGAACGCACATCTGTTATTTTATTTATTATTATATTATGTGTGTATAATTTTGGAAATTTTACAAATGAACTAGTAAACAAATTGAAAATATATATAAGGAAACATGGATCTGTAAGTACATAGTTAAGTTACAAAATAGTTTTCTGTAATTATTTAATAAAATACTATCATCATATTAAGTATGATGATAGATCAGTGCTACGAGAGTAATGTCATAGATGTAGTGGTCCAGAGCTTGAATTTTCAAATGAGTTTTCACATTCACACATTCCTACCTCCAATATTATGGGCTTTCTCCAAACACAATTAAATGGTAGATACAAAGACTATAATAATATATGGTAGGTACCTATTTTGAAGAATAAAGCATTATCGGTTTGGGGATGGACTCTGTTAATGATTTTAATTTATCTCTGTTTTTATTCCTACTATTATGTATATAAAAGTTAAACATTGTCCATTTATTTGTTTTCTCTGTGACAAAAACTACTAATATACTGGATCTCAAACTTACACAGAATCTCTGGCCTCAACTAGGCTATGGATTCTCACGATAATATTATCTTGGAAATGAGAAGTGGTCAAATATGATTATAGTCAACATGATCGCCTTTTAAAGCAATTATTTTAAAATTACGTATTACTCGACAGTTTGCAACAGGCTCTTAAACGTATATTACTTTGGACGAAGCCGCTTGTTGACGATTGGATAATAGGTACCCAATAATTGCCTTGGTGTATGTGATGGACCTAGTTCATAATTAAAAGAATGGAAATAAATTCATATTCCAGAGTCTACGAAATGTATATTATTGGCACAGATTCGAATGCGCATTTCTTTATTAATTTTTAGATGAGTATTATAGAATGAAATGCTTGAACCTTATAAAGTGAGAGCCTTACAACGAAATTTTGATTTGGTTATTTTTTATATTTTTAGTAAAATCATTTCAATCCGAAATTCTCATCAAGAATGTAGTCGTTTTTTAAAACTAGATGTACCGTAATATATGGTAGGGATGCCTGACGCTTGTACCCAATTCGAGACGTTCACTTGATTTGATTTTACAAAACGTTACCTTCAATTCTTCAATCATTAACGAGCTGTCTCTGTAATATCGTGCTCTACTAATTAGTAATGACACCATTATAAATTGCTGTGCCATAATTATTTAAAACATTTGATTGTCAGTGGTTAATAATAGAGTATTAATTAATGAAACGTTCAAAGAATTGCGTTCTACTGCCCTTTTCATACTTAAAGACTATTGCTTTCATTTTAATATTGTAATGCTAACTACGTAATTTCGTTTTCTTTGATTTTTTTGTATATTTTTAGACAAATCAGTCCATCCAATCACATAAACATAAGTTAGAGGAATGAGTCGATTATAGATTATCGTAGAAAATATAACCATATTTTAGGCTTAAGCATTTACGTCGTATGATTTGTAAGTTGGAATACTTTCATTCGTATTTGTATATTACGTTGTCATTTCTGACAAGTTGCTATTTTAATTTTTGTCAGTGTCAGTGATTGTCAAGTGTCAAGTCAAGTAATCTAATTATTGATAGCTATTTTGAAACTTTTGAAAATAAACAACTTTAACTAATGCTTGATATCTATGCAAATCGCAAAAGGATTGCGTTGATTAGATACTACTAATAGGTATGAGTTATAATTAAATACAAGGGTGAATATTGATGACAATAATCTATTCATCTTTAAAATTCGAATATTTTCCTCATGGAAACGTAAGCGACTTAGATACGACGTTTAAACAACTGCTATCCTTATTTCAGATTTTATAGAATTCCGGATGATGAAGAATCAGTGATTGCTGTGGATGTGTCTGATAATGTGCTGGTTGATTCTGTGACATTAATTTCTCAGTCTTCTATACCGCCAGATTTGATCATGTAAGTAATTCTTCTTGTGCAATCTCGTTCTACCATTGACCCAATGTAACAAACATTATTGCAAAACACTGAGGAGGTTGGTATAAAGTATATACCTACTTTACAATTGGATTACCATGTATGTTTTCATATAGTGTGATTGAATAAAATTATTATAGTATAAATATTCTCTATTTTCATACCAAAGTAAGAAGAGTAGATTTATAGTAATATTCAACTTTGTACAAAGTGATACAATTGGTGGTTGTTAGAAATGTTTTCATCTTTAATTATATTATGGTTACACCTATTTCAATAAACCACTAATTAAAAAAAAAAATTAAATTACTGTAAAGATTTTTAGGGGTTTTTTTCTTAAAGCATTTTATATAATTATAATATGGCTCTTAAACATATTGGAGGTATTTTTTTATATCATTATGCATATATAATTTTAGCTTAATTGAATATGGATGATTTTCTAAGGAATCAAATTTTACTCAATATTTTTACCCAACATACTTTATGTAGCCTATAATTTATTGTCTCTGCAGGTCTGTCGATGGTCATGTGGATGAGGAGTCTAACAAATTGACCTTAGCTTATGAACGATTGTATGAACTACCTAAGACCATAGTCGTGAGGTTTTCTGACCATATCAAATATTTAGACATCAGTCACAATAAAATTACGTAAGTTTTTGAGTTTATTTATAATTGTTCATTTATATACAGTCTGTTTGTAATAGGCACCTGGATTATACATATGTTATTAAAACAACGGACTATTTATTTATTTATGTTAAGTACCAAATGAACATGTAGGCGACCGGATATTTAGTAGTCACTGTTGTACATGGATTCAACTTAAAACACAACTGAAGTCTTTCATCAGCTCTTATGTGTTTTGCTGCTTTTGGCAGACAAGATGGTCACCTTCCTTGTAGGTGTATGTCACAACTGCTTCATAATGGATTTCACAAGAGTTGCTTCATAGTGGATGATGAGGGCAGTTGTACTCCCACAGTCACGTTATATTTCTACCTGTTCAAAAATTCCAATGGAAAGACTTGGAAGAGTAAACTTGCTTCTACAGTCTTTAAACCAGAATATTGCAGCAGTAAAATGCTGGTATAAGCTAGAAATATGAAAGCAATGCTGCTTGTTGTTAGGGACATTTGATCATCCTTAAACTGATGAAGCTTATATACTGTGTTAAACTGTTTTATTGTAAGAGAACTATTTTAATATTTTTAGGAACCTAGATGCTCTGGTCTATTTCAAGCACCTGACTTCGCTCATAGCTGACAATAATCCAATAACAGAAAACTGCTTTCTACCGCCGTTGCCGAAACTTGAGTTGTTGTGGTAATTTATCCTTAAACATTATTACATATTTGTTTTATACTATGTCGTTCTGAGCTGATAATGAATTTTGTTGATGTACATAACATGATAAATGAGACAAAATTTCCTTAATTTTAATTATTTTGAAAGCTTTTATATTTAATAATTTATTGCCATACTTTAATAGAAACATGGTACAGGATAAATATGGTTTGAAGGAACTAATTACAGAAAAGAAAAGAAAAGGTTATATAAATATATTTAATTTTATTTAATCTAATGAATATATTTTCATATGAATAGTTATTTACTGTTTATAAATGTTTTACTCAGGGCAAACCTAAAGACAAGAGTCAATAATAGATATAATATATTAAACACATATTAATTGTAGGTTAAACCATTGTAAAATATCATCACTCTATCCATGGGTGGGCAAGCTGAAGGAGTCCTGCTCAAACTTACAGATCCTGAGCTTGATGGGAAACCCAGCAGCTCCTAGTCTCTTTAACGGAGGGACATTTTATGAATACTTACAATATAGGTAAGAAAGCAATTGTTTCTATGTATGATACTAATAATATTCAGAATAGTGACTGCACAGTGCACAATGTACCATCTGCTCTAGGTGCCTAGAGTTGGTACCCAAGCCTACCTTTATTTATTTAAAGTACATGTAGTAATAAATATAATCTTATGTTTAATAATCATCATCACCAATCCACTATTGTCTTACTGCTGTTTATAGGCCTCCTCTCACGATAAAAAGGATTAGGCATTAGTCTACCATGCTGGCTAACCACAGATTGTCACATGTTTTTGAGAATTTTATGGAAAACTCAAGCAGTTTTTCCTTTGCCATTATAGTACATAATCTCGTTAAATCACAAGTGGACTCACAGAGATTTATAATGCCTTCAACTTATTCCAGATTGTTCGTCATATCACAATTTCCATCATTACATCACTTGGACGACAGGAAAGTGACGGAGGACCAGCGCGCCGAGGCCTTTCGATTATATAAAAGACCACTTGTGGAAAGGATCATTAAGCCTGGTTCAAGTGGATTCTCGCAATTAATGCAGAGATCTGTGTCCTTGAGCAATGTACAGAGTAGACTAATGTCGTTACTGGGAAAGGAGAAACAGGAAAGTAGGAATTTATTAATTTAACTACTTGTACCTTGAAACTTTGTTTATAAGAGATGGGAAAAGTATATATCTGCGCAACGCTCTACTTACAACATAACAAACTGTATCCTAGATGTTGCGTAAGTCTAAAGGCTTAAAAAAAAAGTTTAATTCATATAGGTTAAGTGGTTTTTGTGTTATACTGTAAAAGACATGAAATGTCCAAATTTTGTAGATTTGGTTTGTGTGTAGATAAGTGATAAAATGATAATGATATGGATTTTATCAATTTTAGCAATCAAGCATTACGTATGCCGTTGGTATAACCATTTGCAAATAATATTCAATATACAATCAGGGCTCAATTAATTTTTCCTGGCTGTGTATCGAATATGGCATCCTTTGACTGTCAGATTGGTATTGTCATCGCTTTACCAAACAGATAGTTATATATAATATTAGTTGACATTTCTATGGTGATTTAACTGTAGTTTCTAGAAATATAAATACATACAATAATAAACTACATACATACAATAATAAATAATATATAAATAAAGGCTATTTTTGTGTTTTGTATATAATAATTATTATGTGAGTGGATAGACAATTTGGTGCTCAAATATTGCAATGCAAATATTAGAATAGTAAGTGATTAAACAATACATAGATATATTAACTTTTTGCTAATATAAGAATGTAGTCCCAAGTTTGTTGGACACTGATGGTGACAAGAATTCTGGTTTATATCTCGAGCAGAATATTACTCTATCGCTCGCTTCAATCGCTATTCAGCGTAGGAATGCGGCCAGCTTTCTTGGCATCATGCCGCATGGATACGGACTTCCTGAAGATTATTTATTATAAGCCAAGAAAGATTAAATAAGTAAAAATTGAAAAAAAAGCAAATATGTCATTTTACATCATTTATTTTACAAAATAAATAACTTAATACTAAATTGCTTTTATTTCTCAACTTAATTAAATTTACAAGATGTTATTTTTATAAACGATAGTCAAAAACGTCTTGAGGCACATACTTTGTTCATGATACATCATACATACTCTGAATACATGCATGCAATATGTTTAACACTTTCCGTGCGGCGCGGATATATATGATCGGGTCAGTATTGCGGGAGGCGGCCTAAACTGGAGCTTTTTTGATTTTACTGAAGATACGCCGACAAATTATTGAAATATCGTATTTTTTAGCATCTGTGTATCATCTACGAATACACAGACGTAATGTCCGCCCCCAGTCTTGTATCGCCGACGTAAAAACAGCACTTTTGTTCGCCCATAATCCATACAAATTTGTCGCTACAAAGCAGTTGTGTAGGAGCCGCAAGCGCAATTAAATCGTTAAAAAACTTTAATAGCGTGATTCAGATTACGTGCGCCGCCATCTTTGATCAAATAATGGAAGGTTGACGGTTCAATCATAAAGCTCGTACTTTGGCCTCTTCCACGCGGTCAAGTCGACGTAAGGGATAGAATTATAATCGTCGCAGCTGTACTTGGGGTTGTAGGTGGATTCCGTCTCGAAAGCCTTCTTCTGAACGTATTTTACGCCGTCTGTGTTGTCGCAAATCAACCGCGCCATTGATGCTTTCTTGATTTCTTTAAGTTCCTCTGCGCGAGAGAGAATAATAATTAATTCGAAGCAATCCGTTTTTTGGTTATTTAGCCAAGTGGCTAAAAAATAGATAAGGTTTTTTGCCATTTTCTATTTAGATGATACAACAATTTGACTAAGGTACAAGCGCTATTGAAAGTGTGTTCAATGAACTGCTTTACAATTATGCGGTGAAATGACGCGAAATAAATAATAGAGCTCATACATGTAGATAAGGCAAGAAAATTTAATTAAATCGTCACAGGCATGTGGGTACGTAGATAAATGTTTCAGAATGATGTTAGGTTTAAAATTTTTTGTTTGAGAATAATACTTTGAGAATTCTTTTATCAAAAGTCGTCGAAATCATGTTATCTTCATCTCTCTCTCTAATTTTTGAATTACGGACTGCAAAATTAGATAATTTTATGAGGTTATAGAATCTAAATTAGTTATGCAGTGTTTAATAACTACAACTTTTGAATAAGATATCCTTTATGTAAAAGTGTAAAATCTAAAAATTAGCCGATCCAAAAATTTACTTGATGGCCGCACAATTAATATCGTGGTCTGCATAAGGGTCGTAGTAATAATATGTCCTACGCATGGTAATGGTGATAAAAATGGTAATCTTTGACAAGCCATAAATGTTCTTTACAAGTTTAAAACCATACCAGGTGAAAACGAATGCGGCATTTCACCATTGTCGTAGAAAAATCGGTCCCCGATGCGCGTCCGGTAGAACTGTTCAGCGACGATGCACTGAAATGTGTGTCCCAGAATGGAGCCCTGTACATCCTGCTCCATGGCGCCGCCCACAAACAGGTCGACGTCGTCTACACTCTCATATAACTGGGCGAGAGCGTTTATACGCTGAAAAGCAATTAATTTCAGCAGTTTTTCGTTGAATCGTATATCAAAGATAGGTTTTACGATTTTGTCGATAGTTCGAACCAGTTGCATAATATCGGCAATTTAAAATCGTTACCACGAGTACCCGTTACACAGTTAAACTAAGCAACACGTAGCTGAGAGTTTTTTCAGAATTTCTAAGAGAAAAGACTTCTCACTTGAGATTTTTTCGGTTACAATACTTACTCACACCAACAACTATAAAATTGACAAATCCTTTTTTTATTTATAGACCGATTGAAATAGAATGAACACTAAATGTCAAAAGAAGTTTACCGAAATATAGTACAGAATACTGCACAGAAATCGGTCATCAGTTTTTGAGATTAGCGCGCCCAAACGCACAGACATACAAACAAAAATTCTAACAACTATTGGTGTGAGTTCTGTAGCGTTAATAAAGTTCCCTAATAATAGATTTTATCATATCAGACTGATATTAGCAGTTACAATTTTATTATTTGTATTAGTCAGCCTATAACTGTCCACTGCTGAACATAGGCCTCCCCTAGAACGTGCCATGTTGTACGGTCCTCTGCTTATTTGTATTGGTTAAATAATTTCTACTTACATCTTGCGATATTTCTCCCGCGAGGTCCTGGAAAGTTCTTGCTCTTCGTAAACCACAAATTTCTCTGAAATATGTAAATCGATTCGGTTTTCTACCAATTGACATCGTATTTCATTGTTTAATAATGAGGTTAAATAACTTTACCTATAATCGTTGTAAGAAGCCAAGCCATGATCCCGGCCTCTCTGAACGTCCATTGCTATTAAATCTAGTCCCCACTTGTTATGCGATTTAAACAGCAAATTTGTTATTTCACCAGTGCAATAAGGGTCAGATTCGCTTGCACTCTGCATTATTATACCCCTAATTATGTCATCAAATGATTCTGGAGTAAGCTCTACGAGACTTGGGTTGAAGTAGTGATCACTGATTCTGAAATTAACTTAAGAATTACGTAAAATTACACAAACTTAAGTACGTTCCTCAGAAGAATCATAGTTGTTAACCGGGAAGGTACTATTGCCGTGCTTTAAATCATGACACAATCTGTTGTGTTTTGGTTCAAGAGGAGTGGTCGGCGGCAACACACAAGCAAGACGACTATCTTAGTCCTAAAGAGTAATAACGTATCTACATACGGTGTCACATAGGACTTCAGTCCTCCTTGAGGTTGAATATGAATGTCGATGGACTGCAAAAGAGACTTAATATCAGGTAAACTGCACGTTCGTGTTCTGTTCTTCTTAGATATAAGTTAAATAAACTCTTAGGAACCTTTTTTAACGTTAATATATACACTTAATGATCAATTTAATGCATCCATGTTTAATGTCTAAAATACGAAGTTTTTCCATTATTACTACAAATAAAAACGTACTTATACAAATGTGCACACTGGTAGCTTGACGGGCAAGTCATGATGGAGTCAGGAATGATGCTGTGGAGAAAACGGAAGGCACCAGCGCCAAAGCCATTGATAATACCAGGATTGACATCCTCGTTGTAGTCTCGACTGTAGAGCGACGTTGGAGATATTCTGTAGTAGCGGAAATAATTTTCACCTGGAATCGAGATATTTGGTTGTAAAACAACGAGCTAGGAGATACCAATGCCGTCCTCATAATTTGCCGTAAAGCAACTCGTCCGTTTCGGTTATGGAGGTGTCGTTGCCGGCTAAACTTATAAGTGAGACGACCGTTTCAGTCCTCAGGATTAGCAATGTATCTATGCACGACATCAGGTAGAAGTTCAGTCCTGTTTGAGGTTGGACGTAAATGTCCATGAGCTGCAGAGACCATTAAACAACAGGTAACCTGTTTAACATTCGTTTGTTCCTTTTTCTACATAAAAAAATGGTAGGACATTATAATACACAATGCCCTTCACTAATGGCGGACTTGAATGCAGTAGGTATAACAATTTTGATGGGTTGTTTTGTGAGTGGTCAGATAAGGAGATTATTTATCAATTTGGGGCGTTAGAACAAAAATATATAGTAAATACGTCTATTTTCTTCTTTTAAACAAAAAAATCTTGTGTCACTTGTAAACAGAACATATTTTATAAAGTTCTAAATAACTTATTAGTCTAATAAAACAATGGAATCCGGCATCAGTATTATTGATAGTAGAAGTAAAAGATAGTTTCATGAAATTGTATTTTTAATTTTCTCACTATGAAGCATTGTTACTTCGGAGTAACTTGCCATGTTTCAGTGATATAGGTATTCAGCATATGGGTTCAGAGCCAAAGTGCCTCTTGTCTGTAACCATGGAAACAAAAAATCGATCACGAACATTTCCCTCTGGCGTACTTTTGTAAACTCTTCATATGCAAACTAGAAAAGCATTCAGAAGTTGAATCACCAAACATTTGTTCATGTATGCTGCTCGAATAAATTTAAAATTCATTGAATATCTACGTTTTCGTCTAACTTACCAAAATTAAGTGGCAGCCATTCTTGATACGTTATGTGTTGGATCTCTGCTATTACAACTCTCCTGGCTTCCTGGTATACCTTCTCATCAGTCCAGAGAGGATTGAGAGAGCTGAGGATATCCGCTACACGGTTATGTTCCCTCAGAAGCAGAGTATGAAGAACGGTTAAAGTTGGAGTTTGGTTTATTCGACTGTCACCTAAAAAATTGGACCAATTGGAAAAATTGGATTGGAAAAATAAAAAATGATGTGTTATCCAAAAAGCTGTGATAATCTGACATCATATTACATTATTATAGGAACAACCTGAGATTTTAAACTAATATTACCGCGGATTTTATACATTTTACAATGTAACGGAAACTCATGATTTACGTTTTTATTTGCCGATATTTCGAACCAGTTTCATGCTCCACGGTCACGGTTAAATTGCAGTTTAGGAATGTAACCAGTACCAAATATCGTCAATAATAGGAACAACGTTTAATAGATGGATAGAAAGCTAAAGCAAAACATTAATATACGAAGTTTATAGTAGAAATCAAAATAACCAGCGAGATAGCACGGCTCGGAAGAGTTTCTCAGATCGCAAACGGCTGATTTATCGGCGACAGATGGCAGAAACCCCTTTTTGCAACTCATTTTTATTTCTTCTTTGAGTCTTCCACTAGATTTACTTCGGAGTTTCGAAGCTAGTTTCGAATCTGAGCCATAGATCTGAGACCCATCCAAATAGCTCGTAACGGTATTAGTCTAAAAAAATTAAAAAGTAAATACCTGATTACATTTTTCATTACATTTATTTACTAAAATTAACATAAGAAGACAAGGTTACCTATATATTATTTTTTTTATTTACAACAAAAATCGTAATTCAAATCAGCGAAGAAATTTAACTAAAGGTTTTGTAAGCAATAGATCGAAAAGCGGATATTTTACAGCTTATCTGTTTACGTTAAAAGTATAGCAAAATATTGCACACACCACCTGATATTAAAAGGTCAGTTTAGCCCATGGAAATCTATATCCAATGTCACGCAGGACTGGTATCCTACCGGAGACCGTATATGTGTTGTTATTTCTTAAGAGTTTTTTTATACGTTAACCTTTCGGAAAGGCCAACGGGCCCTGATAGACAGCAACCACAGTTGCCTATAGACATTTGTAACAGTAAAGGAGTCGTCAGCATCGCAGCATTTTATTTAAATAGTCATTTTTAAGCGTGTCTGACAAACACATCTATCCAACTGACACAAATAATTTCACGGAGGATTATGAGTATGGCAGCACCACCCCGGTTGAACTATTCTACTATCTATCAAATCCTATATCCTGTCAAATCTAGCTCACCTGTTCAGCATGTCCTAAACTACAATCATCCCTCGGCGTAGTTATACTCCTCACAAAGTTCAGGCATTTGATACCGTGTTGCCTGTAAAAGGGATCCTCTTCAGGAACACCGATGGGTATGCACTTGTCGTTGAGCCATTCAGGTGGCAAAATATCCTGGCCGTTGCCGAGACAACACTGGATACCACCTTCATCTAAAATAACATGAAATTATTATTAGTATCTTACCATGTTGCCATGCCATTATTACCATTATTTATGTAAGAAGAGAAGCAAGCGAACATGCAAACCACCTGATATTAAGTACTTCCAGCACATAGACATCTACGTACAACCAAAAACACGACCGAAATCCTATCTGAACGTAGTCTGAACTTGAACGTAGATATGTTGCTACTCCTGAGAACTACGGTGGTCACTTCAAAGTGTAGCCGGCAACCGAACTTCTCCAACCGAAACGCAAGTAATGCTTTATGGCGGATGATAAGGGATGACCATTGTATGTTATTATTATCATGTTATAATGTTATTTTTTTAACTTGTCTGTTTGTTTAGACAGAATTTAAAATCTATTTTAAATGGCCTAACCGATGAGCGAGAAATTTCAAATTTGAAATAGATAATTCCAAAAAAAATTAAATCATTTATTAAATGTTAGGATCATTATTACTAAGAATATTTTGGTTTAAAATTATTAATAAGATCAATTAAAAATAAATATAAACTTGACAAAATATTCGTATGCATTTCTATAAAATGTTAAATCTATTCAAAATTCAATACACACAAGATTTAAAAGCAGACATTTATCATTAAGGATTTCTTTTATGTAGTAATTATTGTTATAGAATAGTTATATGAAGTGTTACATAATACTTTCATTACGATATCCTGCGTTTAGGATCTCACGTTCTACATACCTATAGAGACTTAATGATACAGGTATACCCAAGTGTTGATAAGACATTTAAATGATCTCAAAAGGCTCTATCATCATTTGGCGTTGATAATGTAAACTTCTCCGGAACTATTATCAGACAAATTTAAGAGATCGATGAGTGTTATTTGATAAGATAAATATAGTTTATTTTATGCGAAAAAAGTAAATAACAATCGTGGTGTTTACCTGGTTAAACCAATCCAAAAGATTAGCTCCGAATCGTTCTTATGTTCTTAGGAGTCGTATTATTGAATATTTTTGAAACGTTTCATTTACTTAATACTTTTATTATCAAAATACGAACTATAAACATTGTTGTTCAACAGACTACGTATACCAGATATTTGATGATCGGGCTTTTAACATCACATTTTAGTAATTTCTATGATCAGACATTTTTAAAATTTGAAACACTTTTGAAATCGGTCATTTCTCATATACTTTTAAAGTAATGGCAGAGTTGCATTTAATTAGTAGTAGTCATTTTTAAATACACGTTACGAGGATCAGTGTATTTCAGAGTAGCACATTTTTAGAATCAGTCAATCATAAAAAGTCTATACATAATAAAAATACTTCTTTCCCGACGTCTTCACATCTTCCAAACTACGCAACGGATTTTAAAGCAGTTTTCATCAATGGACAGAGCGATTCAAATGAAATGTTTATATGTATTATACATGTATTGAGAGAAAATTCAGAGTTTTCTAACGTTGTGTCGAAAATGCATCCTTGTGGCAACTATAAATGCAACTAGGGCGGGGCGCCGGCTATACCTACATTTCTATAATCGATCGCTCGTAGTTTATAGTTTTATACTTACAATCATTCAATGGTCGATAAAAGCAAACATGTTGGTATTCGTCCAGTTAGCAACCTTACCAGTGACCTCCATGACTTGGAACACCAGGTCGTGTGTGATGAATTGTCCCCATTGCATGTTTAGGTAAGTGAGCACGCGACTGGATATAGCGCAGTCTGCAAAAAGTCTGGTGGACAGGACTCGGGGATTTGGCAGTTGACGGCCGCTTTTGGCGACCGGCATGGCGTATATACCTGAAAAGTAGTACTATTTAACGACTGCCACATTTGATAATGGATTTGCTCCCCCAGAAAACAGTATAACAATATATTCCAATAAATCATGCAGCTTTTTCTGTACTTGGCACATGAAGAAAATTTATAAAAGAAACCGAAAAATCATGTCACTTTCATGTTCTATTTTATCCTCATAGAGTAAATGCATTTAAATAAAATAAAAATTGACAATAAATGTTACCAAAAATATGGCAATTAATAAAATTTCAATTTCTTTAATTTACTCCCGTAGTTTCAGTTAGACGCCGTTTCAAAGTCACAAACAAACTGACAGAAAAATTGTAGAAAATTCTTGAATTAGTTAATCTCAGTTAATACTTTTATTTGTTAATAGTCGTTAATTTCAGTTCTACATCGCTTTCTTATAAATATGTACGAGGTACCTACATACACTAGGATCTTTATTTCTCATCACATGTAAAGAAAATACCCTATATTTATTATTTTCGTTAATTTTTCTTAAAAGTTAAATTTCACTGATGACCATTACCATCACAACGAGTTATTACGGATTAACGGATAACAGATTACTAGATTACCGTCAGCATATCGAGGTGTAGCAATTCTGGTGAAGGGGGCCCCGCGGCGTCCCCACACCGGGTGGCGCTCGTTGTTGCAAGTACCATCGAGGGTGCGGTACCGGCTACTGCTGCAGACCACACTTACAGGCTTGCAGTACAGCTCATGGGGCCTCACTACTTGGTGCTCCAAGAACGCGAGGAAAGTGTTTGGCGTTACTTCAGGGCTGGAGAAAAAATAAATGACATATTTTATAACTGTCACTACTCACGTATGTCTTATTTTAGGGATAACCGGATTGTGGCGGGAGTTTATGTGGAAGGACCTCGTATAACTTTAAAAGAAAGGATAATGCAACTTTTTGGTTTGAAACTACCCGGGATATACCGAAAATTAGCGTTAGTGTAGCCGAGGAAATGAGTTGTGTAATACATATATGTAAGGGTACTTAAGTTTTACTGAAAAAACAAATTAAACACTAAACTGCATCCTATTTATACATATTTACTCGGACATAACCCGCGAAAGCCTAGTTGTGGTACCTGCTTTTCTCACATGGGGATTCTAGAAGTTCAAAGAAAGGGCTACAAATGTTGCGAAGTTATGTGCGTAATATATATCAGTTGCTTTAACAATGGACAAAAGCATCATAAAGTTCTTAAAGGTGTGTGAGGTTTATCAATTCGTATTTGGCCATATCGATTGAAGTTCGAATTACCTAGTACACAACTTCATTTGAAGCAACTTGGTAGCTGTCAGGATTTCGTGGGAGATTTCCGATGTCTTCTTAATGTCGCTGGGGAGTTTGTTGGAGAAGAAATGTAGAAGTGCTGGCGAGCAAGCCTCTAACCCAGCTCCATTCTTGACGAGTTGATTAGCACGCCGACTTGCCGCACGCGACATCTCGCGGCCGCAGCGGAAACAGTCGGAGACCATCTCCGATGTGATTAAGCTTTCATCTTCTGTGAGTGTTAGATGTAATATTAAAATTATGTTTATTCATTTACAAATTTTACACGAAACCTTTAGAAGTTCGTATTCACTCCGCATGGCGCAACGTTAACAACGAGTAGGTATATCGATTTGACACGTAGGGAAGTCCAAATTTGAATCCGACTAAGTAGAAATTTGTATGATTCATTTAGATTTCTGTTGTGTAGACAATTAATCTTTGTGTGTGTCTATGCCATTCAAGATACAGGGAATCCTAGTATTCATAGGTCTATTAGGAGTACAGAAAACATTTTTACAAAGGAAAATTTGCGTATTTAGAAATTTAGAAAACTGTCTTTATTTTTGCATAAAAGTTCCTTCGAAATCGCTTAAGCTGTTTTCAAGATAAAAATTTTAAAACAGACAAAGTTGTTTGTTTCCATGTCGTGTAAATATTTATGTATATTAGAAAATAATTAAGAGTAATTTTGAACAGACACAAGTTACACTTTTAATTATTTATATTTATATTTATATAATGCTCTACAGTGTAACAATATCAAATATAGTGTAAATTTATTAATTTCAGGATAGAAAAAAACAAAATAGGTACACAACATTTATGCATCATAAACACGTTATTTTTAAGAATGGTAATAATAATATTTATATTTTAGTAATGATGGGTTTATCGGACAAATATTATGTTTTAGTCCAACAATTCGATATGCAAAATTTGAGGTCGTTTCGTAGTTGTCGCGATAAAGAAATACAAACAAATAATCAAAAGGACAACGCGTCATAACTAATTTGCTTATAGTATTTTTTATTAAAGACTATCACTTACCCTTGGAGGTTAAGCTAAATAGCTCCTTGACAATAGAGGTGGTACTCGCTAGAGCCGGGCACACATCCATTATCAGATCCTCCAGGAAGATATCCCATCCTGCGTCGAAACACCCTCTAACATTTGCAGCAAATAAAAAAACTAACACTGTAATTATAACTAAATGTCTGTTGTCATAAAATCCTCGACCCATATTAACTGGCGTTACACAGTACATGATCATAGCATTTTAATCATTAAAAATGTTTTTTTTCTGATTAAACCGAACTGGCATAAAGAAAAGATTTGTAATTAAACAGAGAAATTTAACTAAAAGGTTTGTATCAAAATCAGAGCGTAAACACTGGTTTAAAACAATATAGCACTCAATTAATAAATTCGTAACTGTTATAAAAAAATCTTTTTTTATAATTTTCGATAGTTTTATCGAAGGTGAAAGGTGGACTGAAGTATCTTTTAAATAAAAACCGTCTCTACTAATCATGTCACGTACCGTTTCACTATCAAAATATTGCTAACATTGCCCGAAGAGGATAAAGCATGTCTGTACTTCACTATTGCATAATAAACTATAACGTCTTTCTTCTTAAAATTTGAAAGATTTTATTTAAAACAAGATAACGGAATTACTTTTAAGATTTTCATAATGAAAAAAGATAAGGTATATACGGATTATAAGAACCACTCCCTTCTATCGATAGCCGGGATCAGTTTTATATATCCTTTGAATGTAATGATTTGTTTTAACAATTTTAATCTAAAATAAGGTATAAAAATGGGGACCGGGAGGTACGACCGCCGACCTCATAATACGCCATAATCATTACTAGTGTTTCAATTGGAGAGGTGAGGCTGCCGGCCACACTTTGAAGGGAGACGACAATCTTAGTCCTCAAGAGTAGCAACGTATTTACGTTGGAGCTCAAATAGGATTTCAGTCGTGTTTGTGGTTGTACGTGGATGTCTATGGGCTGCGACTACTTAACATCAGGTAGTTTGCTTGCTCGTTTGCTACTCTACTGCTCGGTTTCTACCTACAACTAAAGGCACCCTGGAGCAGTCTTCTCCATTCTAATACTATGTTATTAATTTAGAAAGATACGTATAACTAAGCAAACAATTATTGTGCTTCTTGTCAACCGGCTCAAAAGGCCTCCGACAAGATTAAAATTAGAACCTACACCGATAGCGCTGATAATTTTGTCATTAGACTGGTCACCCGTCCATATTCCGACCGCGGTCAACTTTGCTTAACTGTAGTTTCACGACTGCAAAATCCCCAAGGTTACAACGCCACTGAAATAAAATTAATTGCCGATAACAAAACATTTCAACCCTTTAAATAAAAACCGGCATGTAGTTAACTAGAAGTATTACTTAGCCGCGGCAGTAGTTTGCAAAGCTGTAACGGCCTCATTAAAATTCGCGTAGTGACCTCGCCTTCACCACAAACAAAAGCAAATTTGAAATGTTTTGCAATTTCTCATCACTTGTAAATTTCCATCTTTTGTGCTTTCAATGATAAATAGTTTTTTTTATATAATCAAATATCTGCAAGTGCTGTATCTCTGCTAATATCTGCATTTTTTAAATTTTGTCAAAATATGTATTTTAATGTCGACGTAAAAAGAGGGGTGTAATGAGTTTAACAATATATATACTGTGTGCTTGTCTCGTTTGTTTTTTGATCATAAATACCCGTTACATAGTACATACATAAGAATAAAATTACTTACAAAAATAAAATAAAATAAATGAAATAAAATTACACACATAAAAATAAAATTATTTAAATTTATTACGATTCTTAGATAATATTATTTTTAGAATTCGAAATAGAACCGAAAATAAATAAATACAAACACGTCTCTTTATTATTTTTAAATCTGCATGAATTTTTTTTTTTATGAGCGACGTATATGAAATATACTTGTATACTATTAGTATAATACACGTAGAAAAAATATATCTAAGCAATTTTCCGTGTAGATCTGATTGTCGAGTTGTCAGACATAATTAAGTAGTCAATCAGGATATATTGTATGGTAATATTATATTTTTTACGAGATTTTATTGTTTATTATGAGCAACGTAAAATTATATTCTGATTTTTATTAAATTTGCACAAAAAAAAATTTATTAAATACTTACAGTACAAATATCTAAAAAATAAAATAAAATAATGAAATTCAACGCGGGAATGCGGCTAGCGTCATTGGCACCTTGCCGCATTGGCATTGATTCCCTTAGATTGTTAGGTTCAGCTTTTATTATTATTTATATTTTTATTTACAGTTTTAAGATTTTCTTTATAAATAACATATAAATTATCTGTCACTCGTATATTTCCTTAAATTATTAAATAATCGTTAGTAATAAAACTTACATCGCAATTGCATTTTTTTAAATATAATTACGATGCAATGTGTTCAGATGTTTTAGATGTAATTTGTATTACGTCATTCACCATAAAGTTGTGAAATGTGTTTGAAGTCTACCTATAAGCACGGAGTCAGCATGGTGGACTAATAGCTTAGCACCTTTCATTCAATAAATGTATGTAAATACCTTACAATGAAATAAAATATTTCAATTTGAATTTGATTACTGAGGGGAACACGGCTCCCAGCACTGTGGCCGTAATGTTTTGGTAAGGAAGTATGAAACTTATAATTTTTTACCCCGCTTTTAACCCGTATCTTACAGCCTTGGGGTGAATTTTCCAAAATTCCTTTCTAAGTGTTCATTTACGGTAAATAAAAACGAAAAAAAGAAAAAAAAACTCATTACGCTTGCACTAACAGAAAATCAATCGAAATTATGTTAAGGTGTCAACGCGACACGAAATATGTCACGAAACTTTTATTTAAGTCTCCAAATAACCCATTTGACCAACCCAATTACCCAAGTCAATAATAACTGCGAAGGTGAACTAATCCTTCAACAAATCCTCTGATACACACCCATACGTACGTTTTATGTTGCACAATTTAATCATTTTTCGAGAACAGATAAGTTCGGGTGAGTTAAACGAGCGGTATCACGTGTTCAAATCTTATCTACCGATATAAATACCTGCCTACATAATCATGTGTAGAGAGAATAGAAGTAGAGATAGATACAATATGAAAAGGCTTCGGATTTTGGTTCGAAATGATGAGTCATCTTGGTTTCTTAACACTGACTGCGGCGCGCATATATTAGGTCAAGTCTGGATTGTGGAAGGCGGCGCTACACTGGATCTCTTTTATCTAGTCCGATGATATGCCGACGTATAATATTTACGAATACACAGACGTAATGTCAGTCCCATTGTTATAGCGCTGACGTTAATGCGACACTTGTGTTCGCTCGTAATCCATGCAGATTTCAACGTACAACACAGGTGTGTACAAGCCGCAACCGCCTTGCGCCGTGCTATACACAGCAGTGTTGTACCTACACCGCAGGGAAAGTGTTAAAATTATTTGTAGCCCTATAATTGTTAAAATTAAATTCACAGAAAATACATGCAAAACTCAAGCGTAATCGTTTCTAATAGTTTGCATTGAACTTACACTTGTAATGAATACTCAATCAATCAATTTATTTACGCTCTCTCTGTGTATACACTTATCGAAGCTTAGATATATTCTGTATCGCTTTTTATATTAACATGGGATGGGTAGAAAATGAGAAATCTACGTGCTGTTAAGTAGATGCTACTGCTGGTGCAGTTACATCGACATCTACAACCTAAAATAGCACTACAAGTCGACGGGGGATGGAATACCGTTGCTCTCATAACGTATTATGAACAGCGGAACGTTAAGCAACTCTTGTGTTTTAGTTTTTTTTATTTTTATTGTGAAAGTATAAGAAACGGGCATGCAGGCCACCTGATGTTAAGTAATCACTGCAGCCCATGAATAACCACGTCCTATCTCAAACAGAAGAGAAGTTCTATTTAAGGATGGACGCGGATGCGTTCCTACTCTTCATGACTAAGATCGCCTCCAATAATGTGTATCCGGTAACCGCACCTCCCCAACCGAAACACGATACACGAAGAACATGTTGCTTTACGGCGGGTTATGAGGGGGGGAGGGGGGGCGCCCCCGGCGGGCTCTTACGGCTCTACCCCCCTTTAGTTGCAGAGATGCAGTCGCTAGCTACACTTATAAGCGAGGCGATCTTAGACAACCAACATAACTGTGTACGACCTCAGATAAGTATTTCTTTACTGTTTAAAAATTGTGATATCGAAGATAAAATTATTTATTTGGACGGATATCGTTGCCCTTCCCGCTTCCCATAGTATCGTAAAGAACTGTTACCATCCTCTAGAAAATACTTTAGGTTCACAGATAAAAAAAAACACAGATAAAATAAATACAGATTTTTATTTCTTATGTAACTTATCTCTCTTGACGTTTTTAATACAGATATATTTATTTCTGACTCACATAAAATACCGTGTGTCCGTTAACGTATTATTACTACGCTTTCAGATATTGTAATTCTATGGGTAAATAAGATTAAACTGAAGATTATTATCGCGATTCTATTATGTTTATACTTATTCAGTGTTATTATATTTTTTCTAGATAAATGTAAATATTGGATACTGATCGACGGGCAGTTTAGAAAAACCTAGTTTTAATCACTGGTAATTATTTAATTGTTCATATTTTTTATTTATAACTTATTGTACTCTTCGGTTACCATCTTAGACTAAAACCTAATTTTTTTACGCGCGCCACTGTCCTAAATACGTAGTCCCAAATCTTGCTACTGATCCCAAAAGCTGAAACAAATATATAATTAATACCTAACACATATGCGAAAACATATGTAGTATTGTTAATAGGAAAAATATATACAGTAGGTATATATAAAATTAAACCCTGCAGATTTAATATTGAGTACCTACGACGTAACGTAAGACAAATGTAGGTACTATTATTAATAGATAAATTATCTATACACAATATAAATATTAAATACGACTATCACCGATCCATCAGGTATTACGTTTTGGAAAGAGAATCTTCGAAATAATTATTATTTGACGTCAAAAAGGAGAAAGTTTCAAAATGCGTGTATTTTTTTGATCTACGTTTTTATTATCTAATTTGAATCATTTACTATTTTTATATATTCTTTGTTTTTGGTATTTCAATTTCCATTCAGTCTCATTTAAATTTGGAGAGCAAATAAATTATCTAAGAGTTGAATATAGTACAAGTAGATTTTCAAAAGAAATTACCATCCCTAAATGTGGTAAAACAGTATGTAACTTTTTGGAGTCGATTTTTTATGTAAAAATATTTTTAAAATTTAAATTTCCTAACCTAAACTGGTCTCGAATTTCCGCTTTTTCTTTTTTTTACGATCACGTTCGGTCTCAAATTCAATTTTTTCCCATTGCTAAGCACTGAATTCTCCCCAATTGCAAAATATACAACTATACCACTAATATCCAACTATATATTTTATTTATTATTGACAAACGAAACTACGTTACTGATATAATACCTTTATCATGATTGATGAAATGATGATTGGAATGGTATCTCTTCATTGCGTATAAGTAGGTGCCATCCTTGGGCGACCCGTGATGCACGTAGAAGTGAATCATGTCGTACGTGAGGTATCCTTTGAAAGAAAAACAAAAAACTATAATACGAAAAACAAACAAAACATTTATTTATTTATTTATTTAATTTAATAAAACGGAATATTCCAGTTACATTAATTAAACAACACAATTTTCAATTAATTATAGTAATTAAGAAAACACTCGGTCATACTTCATACTCACAGAACCTCAGACATTCTGACAATATTTCCTTCCATTCACCTCCAAACAGATCACATTCAGGGCTCGCGGTCAAGAGAGCATTGAGCATTTATAATATTTAGAGAAGAGATACAGTATATTTTTACACCACTTCGTACGTTCTTAGTTCTAATTCTAAGGGCTATTACTATTATTGTAAAACAGTTATGTCTGCCTATTTTTATTTAAATAAAAAGTATGCTATATCCTTTTTAATACCTCTAAGAATATGTGTACAAAGTTTTATAATAATCGATCGAGTAGTTTTGGTGTAAAATAGTAACAAACAAACTTACATTCACATTTATAATATTAGTATGGATTGGAAATAAAACTGTTTTGTATGTATATTTTCGTATTTATAGTTATCAGTGGAAACTTTACAGATATTTGTTATTTTTATTCGATTTAAATTATTTTATGTAACAACTATTGTATGTATCCCAAAAACAAATAAATAACACTTTGAAGCGAGGCGACCATCTAAGTCCTCAGAAGTAGCAACGTATCTAAGTTCGAGCTCAGATAAGACTTTGGTTGTATTTGTGGTTGTACGTGGATGTCTATGGGCTGCGACTACTTAACATCAGATGGTTTGCATGATCGTTTGCTACTCTTTTCATATAAAAACAAAAATCCTTCTCTCAAACTTCACACAAACAAAATCGCGATAAAACCGAGCGTAAACAAGGCGACAAGTACTTATGTCCCTGATTGTACTATCGGATTATTCAGTCACTTGTCTCACTCCCGTCTTCCGGCAGTCTGGAGCTGGGGGGAGGGCCGTCGGGGGCGGAGGGGGGGGGTTAAACAAAGGGTAACGTCGACCCCGGACCCCGTAGTTTGCTAAACAAAGCGGGCCTGCACAAATGCGTGGAATGCAAGGGAATGTCGTTCATATGATACATTGCTTGATTATGTACCGCGGGTGGATACGTCGATTCTTTTTGATGAGATACGTCTATTGACGCGTTTTTGGGATAAGAACGACTAATGTGGCTGGACGACAAACGGCATGACACTTTATTACGCCGTCATGCTTTTAGCGTCACCGCTCTGGATAATTTATTAATTTATACTGATTGTATGTATATGTAATAAATATTTTAGGTAAAAATAAAAGTTTTTTTTTATGTCAAAGACATGGAGTGGTTGCAAACGGCATGACACTTTATTATGCCGTCATGCCCTTTGCACCACCGCTCGCGGACAAATATTAATTTGGCTTTATTGTTTGTATATGTGGTTACTATTATTATTATATGTAGAAAAGAAGCAATTACTTTATGTAAAAGACCGATACTTATGACGTGACGGTAAATGGCATGACACTTTGTTATGCAATCATACTTCCCCTTGCCACTGATCACCACAATTTCTTAATATTTCTTGATTATCTGTATATATTATTATTTCATGTAAAAAAACATGCGAGCATGAAGACTTGCCGCCCATAGACTTCCATCTAAAACCAGACTGAAATCTTATCAGACCTCGTATGGAGACGCATTGTTACTCATAAGGACTAAGAATATCGCCTCGGTTATAAGCTTAGTCGTCAAATTCTCCAAGACGCAAGAGTAGTTTCACTGTTTCTTCATGAGGGCCTACTCGGTTGAACCACAGTCCACTTGTCAATACCTGATGGTTAGTGCCACCCAAGAACGTATATATTCCAACAATAGGATCCAAATGTTCAGAAGCCTTACTGCACACCACACCGGTCTGACACGCAGAAGATTCCGGGTTCGATACCCAGTCAAACAGCTTTATGATCCATTTTAATTTCATTTATGGGTCTGGGTGGTTGTGTATTTTTCTTTGTATGTGTCTACAGCATCCACAACAGAATCCTATGGTTATAAGAAGTAAGTCCTGAAGTCACAGTTGATTTTCAACCTCTGGTGGCTGAGAGATCCATCTATCCATCTGGTTATTCGCATCCATAGGACAAAGACCTCCTCCATGTTCCGCCACTCAGTGCGGTTCTGTGCCTGTATCCGGCGGTTACCTGCTATTCTTATCAGTCGTCGGTCTACCTAGTTGGGGTACGCCCTGTGCTCCTTTTACCTACACATCGAGGACGTTTCGTCTCCATCGGTTGTCCGTCCTTCGAGCAATGTGACTTGTCCACTCTACTTCAGGCTGCAAATATTGAGTTCGCTTAGACGCTATAAAACTTGTCCCCTTCAGCCACTAATGGATGGATTCAAAGCCATATCAAAGTGTTTGCACTGCCCTGTACTCAATCAAACCACTCAACTCCACTCAAATGCCATGCACACAACGGCTCAACAGCGAAACACACCCAAAACGCATCGATCAATCTGAGTGCAACGTACCATAGATTTAAATTACTCAAATGTGCCCTCCAGTTTAAATGTGACGTTGTATTTGAGTGCCTATTGAGTCCTATATGGTTAGGTACAACACTCATTTTTGGTTAAACATTAATATGAATAGTTCAACATGAATGTGAATAGTCAATTTTAAATGTGAATAGTAAAACATGAATATGAATAGTCCAACTTGATTATGAATAGTCCAACATGAATATGAATAGGCTACCATGAATATGAATACAACTTGAATTTGAATAGTTCAACATGAATATGAATAGGCCAACGTAATATGAATTGCTTCATGTCTCGACACTAAAATTAACAAGTTTTTGCTCACAATCAAAGATTTTTAAATGTCGATATTTCGAACCAGTCGCACGGCTCGTGGTCACGCCTAAAGCTTGGCTATACAACTGTATGTACAAAAAACAATAGATATTAATATAAATTAAATAACAAATTAATCAGGTTATGAGGGAGGCGGTGGTGCCGCCCCGGGCGAACTCTTACGGCTCTACCGCCTTTAAAATACATATTTTCTATTTATCTATCTTTCTTATGAATCAAACATAGCAAAATAGCAAATAGTTCTTGTATATTTGTTTATACAAGCATACATACACCTATACAAAAAAAGAAACCCATGTGAACAAAGTCGCGGGCAGCAACTAGTTAAAAATAAAATCATTCACACAACTCAAGACATCGATCGTCCTAAATGTATGTATTGCAATGTACACCCACCCTAACTCACTTTCACCCTCGCCCGCGACCTTGCCCGGGCATCGAACCGGCGACGGCGTGCCATTGACAATGCCACGAACCGGATCCTGTGGAGCAACGGTCTCGTATGACATGCGTTGAGTAGCGAAACACCTACAAAACTGGTTTGTTTCTTGTTACAAGAGTAGTTAAGGAGCTTCAGGGTATGACGCTAAATGGTGACAGTTCATGGATACCCGCATCCAAGTATGATCAGGTACTCTAGCGTTTTCATTAGAGTGATGCGGTTGCCGGCTACACTTTGAAGCGAGGCGACCATCTTAATCCTCAGGAGTAGCAACGAATCGAGCTCAGATAGGATTTCGGTCGTGTTTGTGGTTGTATGTGGATGTCTGTGTTGTGACTACTTAACATCAGGTTCTTTGCATACTCGTTTGCTACTCTTACCCACATAAAAAAGACAGACGCGACGGCGTACTCTGCTTTATCATATTTAAAGATACTTATCATCAGATGGCCTGTGTGCTTGTTTGTTACATTCCTCATACATGTTATGAAGACAGAAAACCTTTCCAACCAATACCCAAAGAAAACCAATACCCGATGTGGGTGGTATAGGCCCGTTTGATTTACGACACGTCTGGAAGTGGGCGAACCCGTTTCCATTGTTTGCACTATAGGTTAACAAGCGACTTCGCACATAAAGACAACAGCTAGACAATGATACTTGTATGTATGTATGTATGTATGTATGACTGTTTGTATCAGTCCCAGTCCTTCAAACGACGAGTCTGTTTAATTTAACACTGACGCGGCGACCATGTAATCATCAACTCAATTTGCTGGAGGCGGCAGTAAACTAGGGCTGTTTTCTCTAGACGGGAGATGCGTCGAAAATTCACCGATATATTGTATTTTTAGCATCCGTGTAGCATCTTCGAAAACACAGACTTAATGTCCGCCCGCAGTCTTATCGCGCGGAGGTAAACACGGCACTTGTGTTCACCCGCAATCCATACAGATTTGTACGGACAACACAGGTGTGTACAAGCCGCAAGCGCGTTGTGCCAAGCGCCAAGT
>DWON01001032.1:0-26919 GCA_018251015.1 Phocides pigmalion okeechobee | reverse complement strand
TCTTAGTCCTCAAGAGTAGGAACGCGTCCGCGTCCATACTTAAATAGCACTTCTGTTCTATTTGAGATTGGACGTGGCTGTCCATGGGCTGCCGTGACCACTTAACATCAGGTGGTCTGCATGCCCGTTTCTTACTCTTTCACAATAATAATAATAATAATAGGGTACGCAACTCATCTATCCACAAATACAGATAGTACTTAAGTTAAAATGTTTGACATTCGGTATAGATGACCATATTCTACAGAGACCATTTAAGATCAGATAACTTTGCGCTCGCTATTTAGTTTTAGATTATTCATTAATTTCGTTTCTGGATAAGTTTTACTAGGGTTGTTTTTAGATTATAGAAAGTGTCTGTCAATGATGGCGGTGCATTTGCAACGCCGGGAACAGAGCGCCCTTGTGTGGCGAAACTCGATCACACGCGACATCCACCGCTGTCATTGGGTACCTTGGGCTCACTTGGAGAATCGACAATCTGATAATAATAATAATAATATGTTATCACAATGAAACTGAAACTATTTGTGTGTTTGTAAGCGTGCGTGCATGTGTGTAGGTAAGTGTGTCTGTATGTGTACGATATTAAATTTATTTTGTTTTGTTGTTATAACAACGCATATTCCATCGCTTTGAGGGCTGATAAGCGTTAGGAAATAACAATAAGAATATGTTGCTCGCAGATTTAATAATAATAATAAATTCTTATTTTTAGTAATTTACCAATCATATTTTATGTACCTAATTAAAATTTTCATTGTGTGCACTCGATAATTGGAAATATTTTTAGGTTACGCCTGAGATATGAGCTTGATATGCAAGGTACCTTAGCAAATCAATATACTAACTTTAGCGCAAAGTGTCATATGACCATGGAATCTGCTGAACATTATGTACTAAGAATAGGTAAATAACAAATAAAAATATATTACGAGTAGGTATTTTGTTTATGTTGTGTTTATAATTTTCAATTACTGATCGTTCTTTTTCATTTATACCGCCTTCGACGATTTCTACTGAGCCCAAAGGTTGACTGGTAAAGAAAGCTTTTAGCATTAAGTCCGCCTTTTGTACCACTTTTTGTATTTGGTATAATAAAGAATAAATAAATAAATAATATAAATAATACATTGAATAGTCTTGTCTTAACAACAGCAATGAGAACAAGTTCACGTTTCATACTTTTAGAACGATATTTTGCAGTCACAAATTTTCGTTTTTCAACTTACTTTTTATGGTTATTTTCAAAATTGTTAATCGCAAGTACCCATTACCTAATAAAATCTATAAATTCCGCGTTGATATTGCTTAAAAAATATATTTAAAATCTTAGAATGACTTTATTTAGTCAATTAGTCAAGATTAGTTCGTTAGTGCATGCAACTGCATGGACAACGTCAGCCCTATGTCCCCTAATACAAAGACGCGTTGTGCACACAACGCCGCGCTGTACGCTAATCACTTTCACGTGCTGGCAACAAGGCCGCACTTCCTCTTCATATCTGATATAAGAACACGACTTATGAGGAGAAATGTCCTCACTGTGACCAACATTTTTGAACGATTTCTTATCCATTGGCTTAACTTGATCAAATTTACCGTTTATTTTTCAGTTTTTACCATGTTTTTAAATTTTTGTTTATATTATGAACTTTTTGTTACGTAACGGGTACTCACAAGTCACAATCTTATTTTATTAAGGCAATGTATGTACCGAATACTTTCGAAACTTTTTATAAAATTGTTCTGACTTAATTGGTTGTCAGTGTACTTTCCGTAGGCAATCCTTAATAAATAAATAAATAAAGATTTTTTGAGTTTTGATTACCGATTGAAATATCGTCAACATTCTTAATCGTGAGTACCCGATATATACTAAACGTACCTACTAAATATGACCCTACACGCTGGTTTGCTGCTATTCTCAAAAAAAAACGATATGTTAAACATAATGACAGTACGGCGGTAGGCTCCGCGGCTCCCACGCAGACCATGTAATAACTGAACAGAATGCGCATTTTTCCTTCATAGTGCACGTCGTGACTCCCCTGACAGCTACTTTTTGTGTTCTGCTCGTTTTGCGCGTGCTCTCTTTGTCTACTCTTATTTACGTCCAGCCATATTCGCGGTGCTTGTAATTGACTCGCGACTAAAAAGCACAGACGCGCCGGTAGGCAGTAAACGTTTCTAAATAATATTGTTATTTTTCGTAAAAGTCTTTGTAAGTCTTAGTTATTGTTGCGTGAGATCTGAAGCAATAAAAAATAACATTTTGACTCCAAGGACTATAAGTCTTTTATGAAATTTTAATGAATAGGAATACTGAAATAACTTTTGTCCTAAAGAAAAAAATACTTTTATTTATATTTATTTTTTCTTCCGGCTTTTTTTCCCAATCAACGTTAACCTTTGATTTTACATTTAACCTTTGATAGTCATTAAGTGTATGTAAGTATCTTGCAATGAAATAAAATATTTGAAAGGGTTTTTAAGTAACGATTCGTGAAAATCATCACTTATGCTTTATATTGACTGCAACACTTTTAATGTCTCCCTGCTTTAATGGGCACGAGTTTTCTCCCAAAGTGAGGCAAGTTGGGGATACATTGCTATGTTTTCCCATTGCATATAGATAGGGTTTGTTGCAAATCCGTCGATCGGATGTTTTCAACTACCATAGAGCTTTCACAACAACCATCTATTTATAACAACCAGGATTAAACTTAAAGTGGATCCGAAGTACGGGATCTCGAATTAAATGTAATCACTAGATTTAAGTTATTATTTGTAAATGACATTTTAAACATAGAAACTCCAAAATACCTTACGAGTGGGTGATAATATTTTAATTTTGATCATCTCTCCCACTATCCATATAACCTATCCTTATTCTTTATAAAGAGCATTTTTTTATGTTAGCTAAGTTCGTAAATTACCAGACTATTGCCATCTTATCCAACTATTTTGTCGTTTCTACTTAGTTTATCATGCGTTTTAAAGGGAAACCTACCAACGCCCATACAACGTTGAATACATCGGTTCTCGTCCATTTCTGCCTAGTTTCACCTCTATATGTACTCAGCTTAGTATATGGCGGTAATAAGGCCCTGTCCCCGGTCCCTTGCGGAATGCCATGGGAACGGGTAGCGCTCTCACTCGGACACCGCACGGAATTATTGAGACACCTCGCCATTACCCTATTACACCCGCTCTATACGAACACTACCTGGAACACTGTAATAGTATGCTATATATTGTCGTAAATATATATACAATTTGCGTTTTTCTATTGTTCTATGTATATACATAAAACACTAAGTGAGACTTTTTGGGTTGTCGAATATTTGTCAAAAAATCTTGTTCTAATAGCCCGATTTTATATTACACATAGGAAAACAATATCTATCTACTTATGAAATAACCGCATAAAACTCTAAATGATTGTGATTTATGTAGAAGTAACATACATATATTTCCTGCTTTACTCGTAATGATTATAGAAAAGTCGTGAGTACAACCAATTATGTAATAAAATCGCATACGTGCATGCAGCCCGTCATATGTTAAGCGGTCACTGCCGCCCATGGACATCTGTAACCAGCTCCATATAAAACTAGAGCTCTGCAGATCGATCACAGATGCCTTGTAATCCCCGTTTAATATGTCACAATTTCAAAGATGGAAGACGTGTGTTTTGGAGTTTCTTTCGCTGCCTCTCCTCCAAATCGAAACACCTTACGAGTCTGTGGTAATTTATTGACGTCCAAAAAGAGTTTTGTAAAGAATTGATTTTGTAGAATACCTCCTAAAACTAGTAATTAAGTGCCTTTGGGGGGGTTGGTTTAATAAGGTATTTAGAAACAGAATTACGTAATATTTTATCTAACTCTACCGTTTAAATTTGAAACTACAATTTTTTTATGAAGTTAAAAAGGATATAGGTAACTGTGATAACACATAGCTGAGACTGTGATTTAAACGAAAGACTGTTTACTTGTCAAAATTATATCGTAATTTGTTGTTTTTTTTTTATTTTGCCTATCAAAATACCATATTTTCAAAAAATCATTAGGTACATTCTATATTGAAAAATATACAGAGATTAATGAATTAAACAACGTAGTTTTTTGCATGTTATTTTTGATACACGTACAACATATGATTTTATGTTAAATTTAAAACGACTTGTTATAATCTAGCATAAGGAATTTTAATTGTCATTCTTAGCCCCAATTAAGACCTGTCTAGCATCTATATGTCAGGCATACAACTCTAAATGTTTCTAGACTTTGTGACTTCGAAACGAGTATTTAAAACAGTATCAAATGTTGAAACGTTGTTTTTGTACGATACATTGAGGTTACATTAAATACAAGTGGATGTCAGGTGCCGGGGACGGGCCGGTCACGATTCTCTGACCGATGTCTACTTGAAATGCTAGCACTATTTCCGTACCTATTTATCAAATTTACACCTTATCCCCAAACATTAAAACATATTTTCATTTGCGTCAAGTAATGAGAAATTTGAAAGCTTACCGTTGGAATTTAGACGTTAGTAACCGATATTAGAATTGATTCTCGTTTGAGCCGTATTTAAGTCTGATTGAAAGACTACGCGTTAGTTAATGTTCTGCCTATGATCGTAATAAGTAGATGGTGTGTTGAAAAATTATCGGTGCGATCGGAGGCGCAATGGACGCGTCACTTTTTTGCCTATTTATATTGAGTTTGAAGGCTACGATATAAAGATGATTACTGGAAGGGACATCATTGTGATTTTTTATGTGAGAAGCAAACAAGCATGGAAACCAATTGATGTAAATTATTCGTAGCCCATAGACATCCACGTACAACCACAAACACGACCGTAATCCTATCTGAGCTCGAACGTAGATACGTCGCTACTCATAAGGACTAAGATGGTCACCTCGCTTCAAAGTGTAGCCGGCAACCGCACCTCTCCAACCGAAATACTTTACTTTTAATGCTTTACGGTAAATTATGAGAGTGGCGGTGGTATACTATACATAGTTCTCTCGCCTTTAAAGATAGATAGAAAGATACCAATAGAAGTGAATTGATCGAAACTTACCCTAAAGTAGCGGATTGGGCATAGACAATGACGCAAAAAAATCTTTAATAAACGTTGTTAGTAAAAGATGTGTCTAAGGTTCGAAAATATTATACATATAAACCTTCCCTTTGCATCACTCTGTCTATTGATGAAAACTGCATTAAAATCCGTTGCGTAGTTTAAAAGATCTGAGCGTACAGACGGTACATTTAATAGCGTTAATTGAACTATAATATATAAGGAATCTATATATATATAATGAAATAATATGAATTTAATTATGTTTATATTTTATCATATTATAATAAATAGGTTTTGTGCCTAAATTTGCATACCTATGTACATAATTATGCTTGATAAAGATTAATATTACAGTTAAAAATAATTTTAATAACTGAACAATTATTATTCAAGAGCTATAACGATGGATTGAGAGGTTGATTTAATTTTTTGTACTGTCTACTTATGTAGCCAGTATCAACACTACTTCACCATTGATGCCGAGTTCAAATATCCATTCAAAATCTTTTTGTCGAGATTTTAATTAAAAATAAAGACAACATTTCTATTTGTCTTTATTCCAGCCAGACAGCCAGATTCCAATATGGCATTAGAGTACAATTATAACACTTTAATAGGTAGTTGGGCTGTAGCATGACTGAGGTACCACAACCGTCCTCATAATCCGCTGTGAATCAATTTGGTTGTTTACGTTGAAAAGGTGCGATTGCCGACTACACTACAAGCAAGATGACCATCTTATTCAGAAGTAACAAGATATTTACGTTGGATGTGATTTCAGTCTTGTTTCTGTTTGAATGTGGATGTCCATGGGATTTAGAGGGGATTAAATACAAGATGGAGTGTACCCTTATTTTGCTGGTTTTCGTATACAAAAATACAGTCACGTCTAGTCAGAAACAGCTATATCATTGTAGAAACAAGTTTGTATTACCCGCTGCGTTGTAATAAGTGTACGGCAAATGCGCGGGCCCCATCAAAATGTCATCGTTGTTTTCGGTAAATAGCGTCGGGCAGTAACTAATAGTTTTGTTTTTATGCGATTATCGATATGTACCATGCTTTTATTAGGACCTGCTTTGCTATGCTAATTTCGCATCAATCCCCCGATGATTAAGTCCAAATTCAAATGAAAGATAATTTTAAAATATTTAGAACCGATTGCAATATAATAAATATTTACGTTTGAAGAATGTAATAATTTGCAGTAATGACTTTAATTATTTTGTCCCATTTATGTTTTAATTTATAAACGCGTGATTAATGTTGGTGTACTGGTCGATACATGATTCCATCAATTGTAGAACAAGCGAGTAGTTGTTACATAAAATTTGGTACAATCTTTATACCGATATAAAGATTGTACCAATAGAGAACAGAGTAAAGTGACAGACCCAGAGATGAGTGTAGAAACCGCAGAACTTAGAATCTTGAAATTTTGTATATGGATCTTTTATATAATTTAAATGAGCATTACGAAAAGAATATAGGAAATTTCACTTCTAAGGGAAGAAAATACACTTTATATGAATTTTATATCAACTTCTACGCGAGCAAAATCGAGAGGAAATAAATATATCGCCCGAGAAGGCATGATTGACAAATTTTGCACCTGGCTCGAGTATTTGTTCAAGCAATATACTATATATATTATAGTTTTGAAAGGGAACACTTAAAGTTACCTTCAAACATGATCATTTAATGTTTTTCTTCCCACAGCTGGACACAGCCTTCTCATAGAATTAGAAAAACTGTCATAGTCCACCACACAGGCTAAAGGTAAATTGATTGATTTCATTAAGCCTATAAGAACTATATGGAGTAGTCTCAAGAATGTCATCTGCATTAAATTTTCCTTAATCGCTGCATCTAAAGATGTCAATATAGACTGTACCTGTAGAATAAAAATGTTCTTACTTTCTTTTATTTTCTCTGAATTACAAATTTGACTAATTTTTAAAATTCTAAATGTTACTAGTTTGAATTTTTTCTAACTTTAAACTTCGTATCAGTATAAGGGATTTTATTAAAGTTGAAGTGGTTTGAACAGTTTGTTTCTGACATCAACTTAAGCTATACTTATTTTACGTCAAATAATACGAGTTTCTGCGTATCTCAAAAGTGTGTGGACAAATACTTAATTTATATCACAATTTTTAATTTTAAGGTCTTAGATATACTACATTTCAGAGAGATGGTGTGAAATAAGCCTATCTGACCTCACAATTGTTGACTTGACGACTCATGTTCAAGAAGTGCTTGAAGAATACTTGACTATCTTCGTATATTGCTCGGGCAGCGTAACGTTGTTGTAGAGAGATCCGAACTATGTGACGGCTTGAGCGAGAATGATCACTACCTGCGGGCGCTCGGATTTTTATAACAAATTTGGGTGGCGATACATAACTTTTTATGATCGGTAAAACATTTTTAACATTTATAGATTTGGCGAAAACGACTAATTTAACAATCAAACAATTTTTAATCGTTAAACTAATTAAAACAACATTTCCGACAAGGCGTCTTCTTAAATATGCGGTTTCGCTCCGACATACATATTATTAAACTCATTAAAATTTTTTTAGTGTAATTTGCAAAATATTCAAGCAAAGCAAATTATGATGAAATTTCGACCAATAGACACTGATCACTAGACACTGATATAGACGCTATGTAACAAAAAGGGTATATAAACTGCGTATAAAATTGTTACATTGAAGCCGTGACACTCCAAGTCAGTGACACTCCATCAAATCGCCACTTATTCAAAATGGCATGAATAATCTAATTATCCATTATTGTGTTCGAGACCTTTGACTAATTGCGGGTCAAATCATAAGTAGGCTTTGAATTTTAATAACATTTTGTTTGTTTGATAATCTGATGTCTCAATTAACATTTATTGAAAACGGAATGACCTTTGAAAAGTTGTCGTGATCTGCATAATTGTCTGTGTTTATTATGTAGTAGAACTTTTTGAGATATGCTTTTTTGACGAGTTGAAACCAGCGACTTCGTTTGTGTTGTTTAACTCATCACCATACTGCGTCTCCTACTCCATTAAGGCACAAAATCCTACGTCCCTAAGCTCGTGACGCATAAGAAATTCGTAGTTTATTAAAACTTTAGTAACTTTGTATGATTGGTTCAAGGTATTTCTCAGTTAAACGTTCATGCGGGGTTTAATTTTCTTCAATCCAAAACTGAATCTTTTCCAAATTTTGTAACAGCAAAACAAAAATCATGCACTCTCACCGTTACTTTCAAATTGAAATAACTTTTTTTATTTATAAACCGATTGAAATGAAACGAAAGTTTTTTGTAATATATAAGCACGGAATTCGGTTAAACCTTTTCTGAGATAAGGACACAAACGTCCAAGGTCCAAGTGTCCTAGGCCATGTGAAAAATAAGGCCTATTGAAATTTAGGCAGTTTTTGCGTTTTGTACGTTCAACATTCTATCATTTTATTTATATTAAACAATAATAAACGAAAGTGCGGGACCTGATGTTATGAAGTCATCTAGTATCCTTAAGTCATACATAAAGGATAAGAGAAATCATCTTCGTAAATATTATGGTACAGTTTTGGTACTAAAATTGCCGTAATATATGATAACTGGACTCAGACTAAGATGGTCGCCTCGCTAAGCCGGTAACCGAACTAGACCTCCTTGCTTTTAATTGTAGCCGGCAATCCCAACCCTTCAAAAGATACACCTTACGAGGGATCATAAATGGTACCTCCTCTCTCCAACTATAGTTC
Source organism: Phocides pigmalion okeechobee (assembly GCA_018251015.1). NCBI lineage: Eukaryota > Metazoa > Arthropoda > Insecta > Lepidoptera > Hesperiidae > Phocides > Phocides pigmalion. The sequence continues at coordinate 18,052 of DWON01001032.1, read as the reverse complement.
TAGACTTGTCAGATTATGATTAAACGTGAAACAAATTCGAAACGTGACACACCCATAAAACAACCGCTAAACGAACCAAAACCACTTTTACTCACGTCAGCTTGACAAGCTAATTAAAAATACAAATACTGATGAGAACTACTCGTGTTTTGATATGCTAATGTTTGTGTTCATAGTAAAGAGATTTGGAAATCGATTTCTTTACATCGTACAATCGATTTCTTTGCATCGTTCAATCGATTTCGTTAACGATTCGCCGTAATGTTTTATATAATTAATGATGTGGGTTACTCCGTTGATTACTCATTTATTTCCTTGTTTTTACGCTCTGAGTGTAAGGAGTAGGTGTGCAGACCACTTATGTTAAAGTGGTCAATGCAAATCGTAAGAATAATCGATGCGTTATTATTGAGGGTTAAGGTGGTAGCCTCAGTTGTAAATAAGCCGGCAACCACACCTTACTACCGAAACGCGAATAAGCTTCACGCTAAAAATCGGCGGGTCCACGGTACCTCGGTCGAACCGTATAGTTTCTGCTACCTTGCACTTTGTGTTGTTCAAAACGATCAACCTCTTAAGTAACGTCGGGCAAGATTGCGGATTGGATGGGTGACCGTGGCCAAATAATATGAGCGGTTCGTACTTTGAGAGACACGTTACATAGTCCCCAGACATTATTAAATTATGGTCAATTTGCCATGGTACCAAAATGTGCCATAATATTTACCAACTTGATTTCTGTACAGGAAAACACTTAACGTAATGAAAAATTGCCACATGTAATGTGTTCGATCTATAGACAGACAAATCATGAACACTATTTATAAATAATAACAGATGGAATTGCTTCCAAGTTGTCTTTCTAAGTGACAAATTGGATTCAGTAAACACGTAGGGTTGCCATGAAGGAGCGTTTTAACAGACCGTCCCATTTTACATTTTACGAGCCAAGCAAACGGTTCTAAATATAGGCAATTAAAAGCGTTAATCGCGAGTACCCTTTATATAATAAAATGTATAAATTCCTAGATGAGATTAGTTTAAAATCGTATACACTATTTTATTTTTAAACTAGTGCACTGGTGTTACAAAAACAGTCTCATATCACAAAACAATTATTAAGGTCAATTCAATAAAAAATAAAAATAAATTGTTTGTGTATGGTTATAATTATAAAAAATAATGATATTAGGTTTACATAGTAAAAACTTCGTGCTCGTACACTGGGTTTGGATTAGAGGTCTAGATGAGGAGCCTAGGTTACTAGCGTAAGAAGCTGAAATTCGTTACTTCGACAATGTTAAAGTTGGTAGCGGTCACGAATTGGATGGGTCACCATTAGTGGCTTAACGTTATGTACGCTTTAATTATTTAGATGACACACTGACCTATTGTAGCCCCAGTTCCTATCCATAGATGGAAGTATAACCATGACGGAGGCCTTAGGAACGATTTGAGAAAGACAAATTAATAATTTTTTGCTTTCGCTATATGCATTGAAACTACGATGTGAAGTATGCTTTAATTTTTATCCTTTTTTGGTAGAGATACTCAATATACATTAAAAGTACATGATACGTACATTAAAGAACGTGGTAGGGTAATAAGGGATTAAAAAGTATTGCAGTCAAATCCTCGCAAGCAGGTTGCTTATGGCAACCTTACAACCAAGAGATGTTGTAAACGGAGACTGACTGGTGTGCCATCCATCATCGAGGTCCAATATGGGTGCGAGACTATCGTGGACTCTCATATTACTCTCGCCGCGGCCGTTATAGCATTAGAAACTTAAGTTACAGATAAATGACTAAATCTTTGACCTGTAAAATCTTCCACTTATTCCGCTATAAAAACTCAAAATAGGTTACAAAAAGCTTTTTTTATGTGAGAAGAGTAGCAAACGAGAATGCAAATCACCTGATGTTAAGTAGTCGCAGCCCATAGACATCCACGTACAAACACTAACACGACCGAAATCCTATCTGAGCTCGAACGTAGATGCGTTGCTACTTCTGAGGAGTAAGATGATCGCCTTGCTGCAAACTGTAGCGGTAACCGCACCTCTCCAATCGAACACACAAGTAATGCTTTACGGCGCATTATGAGGGCGGCGGTGGCACCTCCCCGGTCGAACTATAGTTCTCCCACTTTTCAACTACAACTAAACTATATCCTATATTTAGCGTTATAAAGGTTACAAAATCAAATAAGTTACATTCGAATCGCTGTAGTTACAGATGTTGCCGGCTTCACTTACAAGCGAGGTGACGATCTTCGTTCCGTGCGTGCCTCTGAGAGAGGAAACACCATTGCTAGGGCCTGCTAGATTGTAATGGCGAGATGAAGCCTGGCTGAGTAGAGATAATAGTACAATCGGGACCCTCTGGCAAGACTTAATGGCTCGGTAGGAACAGGGTGTTTAGTTCATTTTGAAATATCTTTTTTTGTTGCAAGAATTTTATAAGTCGCAAGCATACCAGTTGAGTGTATTCTCAGCCGTCTGTCATTACGTAGGTAAATCTACACACGTTTCTACAAGACGAGATATAAAAATCCTTGCCGTGTCACTGATGCAACTCGACAATTTCACAGCAATTTTCTTGTTCAAACTAACTATTAGATGGTAATGTATAGCAAACCTGACCGAGGACTGTGTTTATCTACAACTCAGTCGATATCGTATGAGAATTGCATTCAAACGAATATCGATTTTAATCGTAGAAACATAAAGTCGATTATACGTGAACTCTTTAAGAGGTGTAATGGTAAAATTTTACTGTTTATTAGCAGGGATAAGTCACGTATTTCTCGCCTGCTTTTGATAGTATTGGATTGGAGGACGTTTTCTCAAATCACCTCTGATTGATGGGAGAGTCGAGTTGTAAATATAGAGTCGATGTTCAACAGAATCGTATAACCGCAGTTAGGTTTAACTAGGTGCGCTGTTTTCGCTTCATTATTATGTTGGATTTTTGAGATATTATAAATTGTATTCCATAATATTTAAGATAGCATAAGATAGATAAGCATTTTTTATGTAAGAAGAATAGCAAACGCATATGCAGGCTACCTGATTTTAGTGATCGCATAGAATTTCAGACTGGACTGAAGTCTCGTCTGACCTCGTATGTAAATCCATTGCTATTCCGAAAGACTAAAATGGTTGCCTCTCATTAACATATACCTGACAATCGCACTTTTCCATCAAGACATATCCATCCATCGTAGCGTTGGTACCTCCACAGGTTCTATGGTTCTGCATTTTTTGTAATATTATGGATAAGCTTACCACTAGCAGACACTAATCCAAGTTCTGACCGCACCAGAAGTTACTTAACTTTACCGATTATTTACCATCTACACCTTCCAATTCCATTATACAATACCTATCTACTTATTGTGTTTTATTCTGTTTACATTGAAATTGAAGACTTCCTCTTTAAATATTGAACAGGCCACGCAAACATTTGTCAACAATTACCTACTAGTTTGCTATCTTTGTGTCAGGAAATAAAATAAAATTGCGTTAGGAATTCTAGTACGTAACAGTACTTTTTTCTGTAATAGCATCTTCCAAATTCTGATTTGATCGACTGTGCATTTTAGAAAAATATTTTTTCGAAAGTTTTACGCTTTGTCTTATATTATAATTCAGCTAGTTTTTACCCGTGGCTCTCCTCGCGTAGAGCCGATATTGTAATATTGACTTCTAATTGTGAACCGACATCTAAATATGTGTATTATTACACATTCCAATAAATCTTTCAACTCGGTTTTTGTTCTATATGTATTTTTTGGAGGAAATCAATGAAATGAATCAAAAAATCACAGATATTTTAATTGTTTTTATTTAATTCCAAATTTTCCAAAAATGGTATATCCACTTCTTAAAGTTATTATTCTGCAAATTTAATTAATTCTAGTTTTAGCTGTTTCTATATAATTACCAAGTGTCCTTTTTTATATAATTACCAAGTGTCCAAGAAGTAAAACCAAAAAAAATATCGAAAAATATTCAGTATTTTGTGCGTGATGCACACACAACGGCAAATCTTTAACATTAATTTTATCTAGATTTGCTAAATATAATGACTTTAGCTGGTAGTGTCTGTAATAGTGATTAGGAAGAGAAATATTAATACATTTTAACATGCAGAGATTTTCATATAGATATGAGGAGCTGAATAAAATGACTCAAGCTAGCAGTACCTTTAAGGGTAATTGGAAAGAAAATCATTAATTCTTTTTAACAAGCAGAGAGCAAAGAAAGTAGCGAGGCATCGGGCCAAGTCCGCTCAGTCAGCGGGTCTAGTGCAAGACAAACAGTTTTAGCGGAAAACTTTCTTGGATTCCAACTTGCTCACTTTCTTGACTCTTACAACTGGAACGAATAAACTTTTTACAGAACGTTAGTGTTGAGATTGTATAATGATTACGAATTAATAGTCATTTTATTGTGGAACGTTTGTCTAGCTTAAGAAACTAAAAGTTGTAATGATGCGTCCAGGATACTCGGCAAATGAGAAATAAAATTTTGAAAACGTAAGTTCCCAAAAATGTAACTGATGCTTTTTCTCTTATTTCTCTTGGGTTGGTCCAGTCAATTGGACAATAGATGGAGTTATGTTGGCTCTCCACTCCAATTCCACTAAAACCGCCAACCAAATTTTGTAAGGAGGTTCTGAGATTTTCGATGTGTTCTGGTGTTATAAGAAAAAAATTTCAAACGTCGAAGAACTCTGTCTATGAAAATGCTGTGAAACAACTCTTGTGTTTTAGTTTGGTATTTGCATTGCATGTTTATATACATTCCCCTCCCATCTAAGTCCAGGGAATACTTCCTCCCGAGGTATTCCTTGAACGCTATGACATGGGGCTCTTCAAGAAAGGTATAAAGAGAGCTCTCCTTCAAAGCCGGCGATGCATCGCGACTCTTCTGGTGTTGCAAATGTTCATAGACGATGGTGACGGCTTTCTATCAAGTGGTCTGCCTTTTTGTCAGCCTTAAATATAAAAAAAATGTTCATGGGCTGCAGTGATTACTTAATTTAGAAACCTCGTTCGTTTACACAAATATTTTAAATAGTTAAAATGTTGTTCTGTAAAAGGTATCTACTCAATTAAAGATTGAATGTAATATTGCTTTTTATTCATTCTTCTTTGGCTTCTTAGCTTCTCCATTTACGGATTGCGGACCACCATGTTTTGACGCTTTTGCTTGAGGAAATAACATCATTAATTCTATGCGACTATTTGACATCCAAAAAGAGTTTATTATTATGATCCCTACATTAAAGCGTAGTTTACATACGCACGTATGGGTTCTAACAAAACGCCCGTCAGTTCGTCTGCTGTGACGTCAGCCAGAACTACGGGGTCCACATCAAACCTGTCAAAAATAGAAATTCGTCTCAGCACGATATATGTATTCAAATTTCTATCCGAGTGTCATTTGATACTCAGAAACTGACATCTTCATGACTGAAAGGTTTTCACAACGACGTAAAAGTCTACAGACGTTGCAATGAAAATTGAACTTTATTCCAATTCTCATAAGGATTAATTTCAATTGGAAAAGTTCTGTCGTAACCGTACAAAGGAATCCGTCAAGAGACGTATACGTCATGGGTTTGGAAGACTACTAACATACCAAGTTATGCGGTTGCTTTGAACTTTATACAAACGTAATAAGGGTGAATTCAGCTTGCTTTGTTAAATTAAGGTATAAGTTAGTCGAGAGGCGCTTCTTTGAAACGACGGCGTCAAAATGTTTCAAAGCGCTCAAGTGTGATCACTCCTTGTTAGCAAGTGTGTTTTGTGCATCAGCTGTGACAGGATAATGTTGGCGTGATGATACAGTTCTTTATTTCTCTTTGTTTGAATAAACGCACCGTTGCGACCTCTGACATTGACACACGTAACGTTTTTGAAATTTAAATACGATCAAAGTGGCGGGTTCAGTCCTGCTTACTTTAGTTCGCTGATCCGTTTAAGGTTTTTATCAACATTTAACTGACGTAATTCAAATACTTCAAGAGCTAGAAAAGAAATAAAAAGTGTGACTATCAATATACATATATAGGCATAATTTAGGTAACTTGAAAGCTATTAAAGAAATTTATAGTATGAATAGTATTTGGTATTATAATTAATAATTCTTACATTTACGGCTTGTACAGACTATTAACGACAGACAGAGTTAAGCAATGGTTGGGAATTGGATGGGTGACCTCAAGTGGCAAAAGAGTTGTGCTTCCGTATTTTGGAGGCCACGTTAAACAGTTAGACGCGATTTTGATAGATGACAACCGTTAAGCCTCATCGCCCTTACGGAGGTTTGAAAGCTTTGTACAGATGGATTAGCCTAAAATCCACTTGTATTTGGTATTTAACGATGATGGAAAACATATTGAGAAAATCCCACAAAGTTATAAAAGTTATAGGAAGTAAGCATCCGTCATTGGCGAGCGTGTTAGACTATAGCTAAATATATGAACGTAAAGAAATTTTTGAGTTTCCGTTAGAGAAGTGTGGTTGCCAACTACACTAACAAATCAGGCGACTATTTTAGTCTTTAGGAAGAGCAACTTACTGACTAATTTTCTAACATACAAAAATATTTGTACGTGTACGAAAAGTTATCGATATTTTTATTATCGATTTATAAAATAAAAATATCGATTCGTTGATAAATTAAACCAACAAGCGACATTGGTAAGTACCAAGGGATAACTTCATAAGATATAGCCTTTCGAAACGTTTGACATTCACTGGATTACAGGTTCGGTGCTTCGGCAACGTTTTTCTCACACGATCGAGAGCAAATAACTGGGTGCTGATAGTATGGCGATATCGTTACCAGTAATGCTTGGGGTGCGGTGACGTGGCACACAGATATAAAGGATAGACAACACGTAAACAGTAGGTTTAGACACGTAATTCATCTAAAGAATTCCACTGGTACCTTCATTTAGAGATATTATACCTAAAGTGCCAGCCAGTCTAAATATGTCCATAGAAATAAAAGAAAGCAAATGATGCTAACTATTTATCTCTTCTTGCACGCGTATAGTGAGCAATTGTCTTTTTTACTGAAATACTGCATAAGTAAGAGTCAGATGTAGTACGGGCTTATAATCTTCCCTCTCTTATTATTTGTTGGACACTCACATTTACAGGCCTGTCTATGGTTCCCCCACTCTATACATAATGTTTCTATGGTCTTCATACTGTATGTTTGGACAGATGTTTTAACTGACAAAGTTCCACTGGTCCCTTCATAATCTGCCGGGAATTCTCTTGGGTATGGGTTGAAGAGGTGCGGTTACCAGCTAAAATTCAAAGCGAGGCGACCATCATAGTTCCTCGATGATAGTAATATCTGGATAAGACTTCAGTCCTGTTAGAAGATGGGTTTAGACGTCTATGGGCTACGGCGACCACTTAACATCAGTTGGCCTGCATGCTCGTTTGCTACTATTCCTACATTAAAATATTTTTTTTTTTTCAAGAACCTTACCCAGAATATGATTGACAAAATTGTTTGTTTAATATTGGTGAATAATATTCTTTATCTGTACTCTGCAAGAAAATAAGTATAGAAATACAACAATACAATAGAAATACCATGAATAAACCTTTACGCAATAGGTTCACTTCCGTGTTTTGAGAGAAGAAACGTAGCCAGCGCAAAAATAATGATACAGCGATTATTCTAAATTAGCAAACCATAGAAGTTATATAAAACTCTTCATTTGGCTTATTCGAGATATTACGGAACAAGAATATTTGGATTTGAAAATACATGGGGTATTTTTTACCCGGCGTTAGAACTCAAGGTTTAGTTTAATCCTGGAATTGGCTAACCCCGCTGTTAAGGTTATATTCAGTTTTTCATTTTACAGACGCCCATTTTGGTATTGCTACAGTTCAGAATGGCTGGATGGCTCTTGTGGTCTCTCAGCTTTATGGTGTCTATGGTCAACAATAAGCAATTCTGTCTTTTAATTCCAAAATGCATATCAAGGAATATGAAAGAGAGATTTGGTATACGTAACATCGCTGTGTCACTATCTAAGTATGGCTCCAGTCGTACTACGGGCACAGCCAATTTTCGCCTCTCATATTGGTAGCATATAAGCACTCGATTTGCTGCGATTTTAAAATTGATTTCAATTCTGTCCCACTTGCTTCGTTACAAAGCTCACGAAGAATTCTACGTCCTTTTCTGACGCATGCTAAAAGAACGGGAGGCACGTTATTGTCAATCTTCAGTCGTGACTTTTACAAGTAGAACCTGACGTGTCAATTTCGCCCTTATCAGCGGTTGATTGTTGAAGATTCGTTATAAGCGCCTCCTTTGAGGAATTCCGTAGGAGATTGTGTGGGCAATTTTCTTCGCGATTGTTTCACGATTCGCTCAGGAGTTTGCACGTAACTGAGGGTGAGAAGTAATCTAATTACGTCATTTATAGCTTCTGACGTCGGCTGGAAGCTACTAAATTGATATTCATCACCGATTCCAATTTCAGTTTTAATGTCAAGAATCATGTTTCAATGGCACTAGGATATATGTTGAGGATACGAATATATTCCGATAATTTTTAACTTTTTTATCTTTTACCATACATTAATTACCATAAATATGAGTAGCCATATTAGGTATAGTAAATGTAACGGACAAAATACGTAATAATGCTGTAATAATGATACTTTTGAATATTAAAACACCAAATTTTGTAGTCTTCGTATGAATATTTTTTTATTACAATGACAAATATTTTATTTATTTAAGTGTCACTAGGAAAAAAATTACGAACGAATATAATTTCGTAGCCATCGTTCTATATTTTTACTCTTTTATTTATGAAATGGCATCATGAACTTATTGTTATCCTAATTTTCACATTAAGATCATTAAAATTATATGAAGTTTTAGCAAAAAAATCTGTAGAAAACTATAAATTTTGTTTATGTTTTATAGTATATTTATATAGTATAGTAGTAAACGATAATGCACCGCATCTCTCTCATCAAAACAAAAGAGCTGCTTCACGGCGGAGTATCAGGGTAATGGTGGTACCTCGGCTATTTTATTGGCTGTTCAAATATACCATATTTTGGGAAGGAACCCGTGACTAGTAATACGACATACGGGTTGCAACCAACACGTAGCTTGAGATTGAAATGTCATTTTTGCGTTAAGAGCGGCCGCTCCATGATTTTGATTGAATAAGAAAATAGATCACGTAGCACGCAGGTAGTGCCACGGTAGTCCTGAACTTACGCCGATTTACTACTGACGTGACAATATGGCTCTCAAAGTTTAGTAGAATATGACGTCAATCTATAAATTTTCCCATCGTTTTTTTTTAATTTATTACTAGATTTTTAGTAGTTACCAAAGTTTAAAGTATAGGCTCGCGATAGGCAGTCTCGTTTTGTATACTTCTCTTAAATAAAACGATTTTCAAGTTTTAATATAGGGTTTTGATCTTTTTGAATGCAATTGAGTTGATTTCATTCACATACAAACCGTCAGAAAGATAGATGGACGAAATTTCAAAAAAATATAGACTTACTAAGCAATCTACTATTCTGGAAAATAGTAGAAGTTTCATTCTTAACATGTGTATAGATAAATACTTTAAGCAAACCTTACGATATCAAGATTTCTTTATATTGTTGATAAATAAAGTCCTTTGCTAAATTTAAAAGACTGTTAAAAAATTACATTCTTAATAAAATCGAATAAACATAATATTAACATATATTATAACATGCACTAAAAAATACTAAAAACATATACATTAATAATACTATGTCAAGCACGCATCATAAAAATCACACACGCACACGCACACGCGCACACACGCACGCACGCACCACACCCACGAACGCACGCACCAATGCACACAAACACACACACCGACAAAGAAACATAGACACACATGTACCGAGCATTACCATATGTCTATATTAATTTTTAAGTTTCTCATTTTAAGTGACAATGTACTGTAATTGTATGTCTTATAAGAAATAAAGATTCTTTAAACCTAAACCTAAATGATTATTTAATTATATTTTTGTTTCATTTCAGATCAAACAATTTCTTAAAACATGTTCAGTCTCCAATTATACAAAGAAATTACGTCAGCTCTTAGAAAAGATTGAAGCAAATGGAAAGTTTATTGAGAATGAAAGGGCTAAAATAAGTTTTTCTCTCAGCGATGAGAAAATGGTATCAGCATGGGAGACAAGTATAAAAACTAAAGGGACACCTTTAATTGCTTTCTTTGATAATTGGAGTAAGATCAACAAGATTCAAAAGCGGAAGAAGATTTCCAAGAACGACGAAATAGCTGGGGAACTACCAATGATTAAGAGACCTAAGATTGATGAGGAGAAAGCGAATAAAATACCAGAAAAGAAAGGTCCAATGGTTTTGTTCCCATCAGATAGTGAGGATGAAAATGACAATTTTAAAATTGACGAGGAACCTGAGCAGTCAAAGAAAAAAGTTAAAAAGCCTAAGAAGAAGAAACAAAAGATTGTAAAAAAGGCAACTGTATCCGAACCGGACATTCCTGATAAAGATGATGTTGTCAAAGATTTTAGTGTCAGTGATTGGTAATAAAGAATGTGCACTATAAATTTCTCAATTTTTATTTCACTATTTTAAAAACATAAAATCAATCTCAATAAAGTAATCAAGACATTGCCTTCAAGAAATAGGTCCACTGCACTTTAGGGTCCGGTGGATCGTATGTTTCGATAATCAGAGTTCCGGTAGGCATTTCTGCCCAGCCATGCACGGGCATATCAACCAGGTACACCATTACTCTCAAATCCTAGAATAAAAATAAATTAGAAGAAACACAATTAAATCCACATTTAAAAAGTAAACAGTGAACGTAATAAATGCGTGAAATCGTACGTATTAGACAACAAAAGATGCATATATTATAAATAGTTCAATGCTCGCGCGTGCCGTCCTCAATTCATTTTTGATGAAAATCATTTTTAGTTCAACGGTCGAAATTAACCTCTTAATACTATTTGCAATCAGTGAAAAAAAAATTGGATAGATTGATTGGATGGAGCGCTATAATCACTAAAATTTCCAACAAAAAATTTTAGACATTGTTGACATAATAGAATATACCTTGTTACATTGTCTTATAACATTGTCTTTTTAATTGAACTATAAATGACGGTAAATTATTGAACGAAAAGGCAAATATTAGGTACTTAAGTACGTTGCCTATACCTACCTTTTTAGATTTTATTGGTTCGAACGTAGTTTTAATGTAGAATTCCTCTCGATCAACATGAATCTTAAACATTCGAGCATCTTCAAATACATTTTTAAATTTAATGGTTGAGTATCCCCCCGGTTTTACTTCATACGGACCTTGAGGTTTTGGCTCGGTAGCTGTCCCTTTAATATTAAACCTAAAACAATACATTAGTAGGTAGTAAAAAACAATATGTGCAGTTATTATCAATTACCTTTTGGCACAATATTGAAATGTAATAATAATTAACACTGACCGCGGCGCAGATATATATGATAGGGTCAGTATTGCAGGAAGCGGCCCTAAACTGGAACTTATTTAATTAGACTGAAGATACGCCGACAAATTACTGAAATATTGTATTTTTTAACATCTGTGTATCATCTACAAATACACAGACGTAATGACCGCCCCTAGTCTTGTTACGCCGACGTAAAAACAGCACTTTTGTTCGCCCGTAATCCATACAAATTTGGTCGTACAACACAGCAGTGTTGTAGGCGCAGGAAAAGCGTTAAAATAATGGGAAAGCTAGGTACCTACTTATATAATACTAGAAGTATATTTTGCATCCGTCTTTCTACACTATTCGTTATTGGCTTACAACTTCTATACCAGGAACGAATGTGGCCATGATTTAGTATATAGCAACTTACACAAAAACTCCTGCGACGGGTGAATCAAAAGAGACTTTACAGTGTTGGACCCCCAATTCTGTGGGTTCAAACCAAGCTTGGAATTTTCCTTTTTCATAAGGTCCTAGAGTATAATCTCTCTCAGTAAGTATAGATGGATGAGACACCTACAACATATAATAAAAACAAGACTTAAGACCAGTTTAAACGTGATTTTACAGCCGTAAATATACGGCCTAATAAGAAACCATCAATTTGTTCTAGATTAAAATTAGTAGCCAAATACACACATAGAAATTGATTAGTTAGGCATAAGTTTAAAGAAGACGAATAACATTTCAAAGCACCTCACTAAGATATACGAAATTTAATTAGATCGGCTTTTAAATAGCCCAATTACCATAGCCTAACCTAAGCTTTTCTCATTCAAGAGAGGCCTATATCCAGTACCAGTATTGCGTTGAATACTTTAATAAAAATATTATAATATCACAGAGATTAGATTTTCAACATTAGAAGAGTAGCAAACGTACTATCTAAAGTTAAGTGATCACTACAATGCTCGAACATTCACATCAAAGAGATTTGAATTCTAAAGTCGAACGTAGATGCGAGTAGCGTCGAGTGTAAACGGTAAGCTAAACGTACGATTACCGTTCCAAGTAAAAGAAGAATTGTTATACGTTGCCGTATGTACAAGAGTACTATGTGCCTTCACGCGGTATGATATCCTATCATACTAACTAGAATTTTATGAAATTATGACAGAGATAGTAATTTAGTAAAATATGTACCATGGTATAAAAGTCAGTCTTCACGTCTGTTTTGTTATGTACCCTCAGTCGCAGGGGTATGGATGATCCGATCGTCGTAGAGAACTCTAAATTCTTCTCTTTTGCCGGTAGACACTTGAGAACTATTTTGTACAAGTATACGCCGACTAGTTGGTTCGTTACTTCTAAAAATTCAACAGTCTCCCCAACTACTAGCGGCGAATATGTCATAACAAGTGTTGACTAAAATAAAAAATATAATATGTAATAGTTATGTATATAGGTGTAAACTAATCAATCAAATTAATTAATGTGAAGATAATGGACAATAACGAGCGTTCTAAGTAGTCACCTATCCGGTCTGCTACTCAGAAGGATCCGAATACAATCCCCAAACAAACATAAAGTTTGTGTATTTGGAGGGTCTACGGGTACTAAGAATACAGAAAATTCTACTGTTCTGTAAGACATATTTGATACATTTTTTATCCTTGGAATCGATACAACACTTTTAAGATGTATTCTGATACAGAGTCGAATACAATAAGTATCTGTTGACTACAAGTATTTTCAGAGTGCAGTCGAAATTTAATAGGATACTTTATATCAATGCTATTATCGTCTATAATATCCATACTTACCGTTAACACAAGGTTAAAAATTGTTGACCTCACTTCCACCGTATCACGGACAATACATCATGAATGTATTTATGAAGGATCAGATTGTGTAAATGAAGATATATATGATATGAAGGATAAGATTGTGTAAATGAGTTTATGTTTAATAATGAATCTTTGAAGTGAAAAAATAATAAATAATAAAATGAAATTAAGTTTTACCTCTGAATTCCTGCCTATTTTAAGAACGTTAGGACATTGGAGCTTTTCGCAGCGGACAAGAAACTCCGCTTCTGATGATAGAGGGTTGGTAATCACCAGGTCCTTCTGAACGGTTTCCCGTGCTCGAGACACAAACACCAGCGTATCCATAATTTTGCTTGGCGTTATAGTCGCCACGATATTGTAGAACTGATACTCTTTTGACTCTTCGTTTATGAACATCACCTTGGTTTTGAAAATGGGTAAGCGTATTTTAGAAATAATAGTTTTTTTTTAATTATTAACGACTAATTGTAAGGGAAAGGGAATGTTATAGTAGGAAATTAACTTGATGTGATGATTAATTGATACAACAGAAGCTTCGTATCTGACATTGATTGTAAATTTTAACTTTTTAGGTACTAACTGTAAATAATTTTATTTACTAAATAGATAAGCAAATTTACTTATATATTTTGTTCGTTGAAATGAATAAGACAAATAATCTATACTTATAGAGAGTTACAACTTATACCTAGGCCCCAAGTTAGAGATGTAATCTGTGTTTGCCTTTAGATTAGACTTCTGAGGCTACTATATGGAATTCTTACATATACTGGATATTAACCACTGATGCGATCGAGTGAGAACAATTTACTTTTTATAAAATTTTATCTAATAATCTGATTTTAAATATTAATAATAATGGAAAATGGTCTACACCGTATACAGGTTTCTTTGTCAAAACATGTAAATAACTAACCTTAGTATGTATTTCGCACTCTTCATAACATACAAAAGTCCAACGACAGGTAGCAGCCGCCTCGCCCCACACCTTCACTGTCTCTGGATGTTTGATTTCGTAGTACCCCTCAAACTTATCGGGCACGATCTTCTCTATCTCCGTCGATACCACATATGACTCCGGAAACTGATTTGGAAAGGAATATTGGTGTAATATCCAGTTCTTTAAAGCACATGTGAGCTACTATTGAACTCTTAATGAGCATGTTTATTTTAAGATATAAAATGCAAAATACATGTAATTTTATGTCCAATAATAACAACCTTTATACTTTATGAAACATAAATTTTATCATTTTAACATTACAATATTATTACAAATTTTCTGCACTTATAACCTCATATTAGGATTTCCTACGTTATAAATGCCACTGGAAGTGGACACTCACAATGAGGAATATATAAATCGAGTCTCCATTACATCATTTATCTAATTGTTTCTCTAGCCGAAAATCGAACCTAGAACTCTTTATATTTCAGATCAGTACGAGACTATAAATATCGCTGCGCCATAATATCATTAAAGGTCGCGATAGTTGACGAATTAGAATTCCTCAGCCTCTGGGACTTAAAGAGCCTCCTAAAAACAGGGTGAGGTATGGTTTTAGTCGGTAAAAGTTTAACATGACCTTTCTTCGTCACAGCCCTACGCTGTGCAGAGGGGTCCATATGATACTGTCTATATTATTACCAAAAACAGACTGATCACAAAGCAGACACTTCTTCCAAGCAGAAAAATACTATTTTTCATCCCGTGTTTACCTCGGTTATGTTGTACACTAATAACTCCTCAGTGTGGCAGTCTTTAGCGGGTACAGAAAATCTTATAATGTCGTTGGGATTTGGATGCGTCGCAGCCCCTATCACAGTTATAAACAGCGCACTCTCTCCCAGTGGAGAATACAATACTTGGCTCTGTAACGAGGCAAAAAAAATAGATTTACCTAAAGTCACTCTTAAAACAACGTTATTTTAATCTTACTTTGGTATTTTAAGACAGATGGGGAATGGAGTGATGCTACAAGGAAATTTCTCTTTTCCTTTTAATCAAGTAAAAGATAACCATTCGTTCTATGAAATCTCTTTACATACCACATGGATAATATTACTTGGATATATGATAGTTCGATAACGTCAACAAACAGATGCAACTTCAGACGATTATTACCTCGTGCTTTCCTATAGTCTTCGGTTTGAAATGTATAGGAATGTCAAACGTGGAATTCGGTTCAACGTTAAATTCTTTTAGAGTTTCAAATGGTCCTCCTGAGACCTCTGATAAAATTAACCACATATCATCAGTCCTGGAAGAATCAATTGTTATTCAATTTGGTTTTTTTTCTTGACCGTTTAAGTTTAAAATAGGCAAATATTAAAATGTAAACATAATTAATGTTTAGCACATTTTCTGTATGTAAATTCTCATGAATCGCTCTCTTAAATCTTTTTATACAGATCAATTAAAACTACTTGATTTCAAAATAGGGCTTTATAAGATGATTGTAATATTTGAGATATAGAAAAACTTTATAATAGATGAACGTGTTCATAAGTAAGACAAAAGAATATATACTCTATATAATAATGATAATAGTGTAAAGATAAATTTCTTACGGGTTTGTGACAACAACGTATTCCGTACGAACTTCTCTCACGGGACATTCCAAATATAACGATTTGTTCTGGACGTTCCCTATGTCCACACAAGTGGCATACAGAGCCAACTCCAGCGGCTTATAATTGTCCAAGTTGCAACTTGCCTATTTACATACCATACAGTTTAAATCCATATAAATAAAAATATAAATTGACATTTGCTTTAAGAAACATATTTTCTTTTTACTTGACTGACATACTTAACGCCTTGACTTTTTTTTTATAATGAAAGAGTAAGAAGCGGGCATGCAGGCCACCTGATGTTAAGCCGTCACTGCAACCTATGGACAACCATCTATTTAAGGATGGACGCGGATGCGTTCCTACTCTTGAGGACTAAAATGGTCGCCTCCTTAAAGCGCATATAACAAGCTCACCTCCAATAATGTGTATCCGGCAACCACACCTCCCCAACCGAAAAACAAGACATGAAGAACATGTTGCTTTACGGTGGGTTATGAGGGTGGCGGTGGTACCTCCCCGGGCGAGCTCTAACGGCTCTACCACCTTCTTTGACTGCAGCGGTTATATGTTAGATCGGATCAGTGCTGCGAGAGTCGGCGCTAAACTGGAGATTATTTGGTTAGATAGAAGATACGCCAGCAATTTTCTGATTTTTTTTAGCATCTGCGTATCATGTATCACATACATAGACGTAATTTCTGCTTCCAGTCTTGTAGCGCCGACGTAAACACTGCACTTTTGTTCGCCCGTAATCCATACAGATTTGTCTGTACAACATACGTGATAGTACACACATGCGCGTTGCGCCGCTCATTACACAGCAGTGTTGCAACCCGCAGGGAAAGTGTTAAAATCATTAATAATGAAAGGATCCGAAACGTTATTAAATTATTAAGTGAATAAAATGAGATATTTATTGCAGTGCAGAAATCAGTAAAATTATTGTGTAAACATGTAATACGCACCCAAACTTTTATAAACGGATTGTGGTTAACTGGTCTGAATGTGATTGTAAATGTAACATTGGTACGAGCCGCTATATTTCCTTGCATTGGTGATATTGTAAACTCATTTGATATGAGTGGTTGCCAACAGAACCTGGTGATAGATTTTTTTATTATAACAAATTCAGTACATACACCAAAACATACATATAAAATATAGCCAATCGGTAAATACATAAAAAAATTAAGGTGTGAGTGTCTAACACACGCCTTAATTTTTGCTTTCGTGCTTACAGAGATGGGTCTTATAAACGAAATACAAAGTAACTGAAAATATCCTATATTAAAAAATGCATCAAATTTCATTTTTAGTACGAAGCAATAAATCCCAGTTCAGTAGTTTATTTTTTGTATTTCTGTAACCGGATATCTTCAGAGCGTATACTTTTGATGTCATTTAAACTTAAAGAAAAATGTCACCCATAAGGGTACAAAAATAGGGGATAAAATTGTGTATTTAAGTTAGTAGTAGTTAAATAGAATGGAGCGATGTGCCTATATGTGAATATATAAATATAAACACATTTGAAAAAAATGTGTAAGTTTAAAACAAGATGATAAATTTTCTTTGGTGTCGGTTTACTTTAAGTTTAAACAATTAAAAGTGTTTTTCACGTTATACTAAAGTAAATTAAGAATAATACAGTTCTTATATTTTGATGTTCTTACATCTTATATTTTGTCTACAAATTACCAGCGATGACAATATTGTATTACAATACAGCTGTTACCTTGTACCAAAGTCTCCTTTATTTAGAAGCATAACTTTCAAAATTTTACAACCTCGCTTGCGAACTCTACCAAATTGCAAAGAGTTCTGACTTAAACATAGACTCATGCCTGTGGCACTGCCACTCAGACGCACCAATGGCCGTTCGAAATCGAAAACTTTCATATTCAACTGTGAAAATACGTGATATTTAAGACAAAACAGCATATACGAGGGTGCGTTTTTAAGTCCGCGGAATGGCGGGGTTGGAGGGGGGATAGCGGGCTCATTAAGGACTGTACGTGTTAAGTTACTCATAACTAGTATAAATATAAAGTTTTATCACAATTGCATCATTAGTTTTAAAACTATCGACAATTAAACAACTC
>DWON01001031.1:0-26922 GCA_018251015.1 Phocides pigmalion okeechobee | reverse complement strand
ACATTATTGGAGGCGACCATCTTAGTCCTCAAGAGTAGGAACGCATCCGCGTCCATCCTTAAAAAGAACTTCTGTTCTGTTTGAGATTAGATGTGGTTGTCTATGGGCTGCAGTGACCACTTAACATCAGGTGGCCTGGATGCCCATTTTTTACTCTTTCACAACAAAAATCGTGAATTAATATGAATATGGCGGTTTTGTATTTAACCATAGATTTATCGTATTATTATGTTAGTAGTCATTAGTAAGTACCCAAATGTGCCACAGTAGTTAAAATACCGCCAACTATACTATGATAACATTAACAAGTATATAGGAAAACTTGGTCAGTCTTCTAGGCTTTGGTTTTAATCCCGGTCAAGCAGGATAAATGAGGCAATATTCAAATATTTATATATAAGGTCCAGGTCGAGATGTTTGTTTAGGTTTCGTAAGTGTTAGAACTTTAAGACGTTCAGCTCTGACGACACGACAGCCTTAACTATTTCTGCTTTATTTTCTTGGTGTCCAGTTGAAGATAAAAATGATTAGATTAATAAGTTTGCAGCCAAGTATAATTATAATACTCGTTGCGTGTAAAATATGTAATAATCTTTTCCTTTATGTACAAATAATTAATAAATTATGACTTTAACTGATAAATTGTTATGAATTAAGTTATGAAAAACTTGTGTGTAAAGTTATGACAATATTCATTCGGCTATCTTAAAATACGAACAAAATATTGTCTACAATTTTCCACAAACGCAAATTACCTGTTAGGTCACTTATTCTCAGGATGCGATACAACCAGCCAAGGAAGATCTGCAAAACAAACCTTACTTCAAGGCAAATTCACATTTAATTAAAGCAATAATATTATACGAGTTAGGTCCACGTACCTAATTTTCTGTGGAAATAATTTATAGTTTAGCTAGCCAGCTTAAATGTGTATTGCGGAGGTGAGCGCCGCGGCAGGTAATAACGGGACCCTAACATTTTATTCGAGATAAGGGTATTATGGCGAAAACGTTTGTATCGGCGGAAATTCGAGGCATTTCATTGTGCTATTTGCGGTTTCATTTTATTGAACCTATTTATATTTGATCAGCGGCACGATCCACTTTGCTCAACACTGATACAGTTGTGGTTAAGATTTTATCTTAAATGCCACGAAAGATGCACGGAACGTAAAAGGAAATAAGTATACAAGTGATAATTCGCATATACTTTTTAATACTTGCAAGATGTACCGCACAACCTCTTCTCGACTTTTACATAAAAGTGAAACATTGTGTCCGTTTATTAATTCGTTTGTGTCTCTTTAACACCTAAACTTTGCATTATTCTACCATAAAATTTTGTGCACAGAAAACCTATGCCTCTGGTCTCGTTGTATTTTTTTTATGTGAGAAGAGTAGCAAATGAGCATGCAAACCATCTGATGTTAAGTATTCGCAGCCCATAGATATCCACGTACAACCCCGAACACGACCGAAATCCTATCTGAGCTCGAACGAAGATATGTTGCTACTCCTGAGGACAAGACGGTTGCCCGCTTCAAAGTGTAGCCAGATACCGCACCTCTCCAACGGAAACACAAGTAATGCCTTACGGCGGATTGTGAGAGTTGTACTATATAATTTGTATTGCTATTCAGTTGATAGCAGACATCTGAGCTTATTTATTTATTTTCCGAACGTTAAAAGTTTGAGAATCAAGCCGTAGACAAATTCGATAGCCAATTTTTGATCTGTCATTTTTTTAGTTTTTAGACACAAATGTAGCAATAATTTAATTTAGGAATTATATAGCAGTCTTTAGTGAAGTCTAAAGTTCTGTCTCAAAATTGTGTAAACTTTTCGCTAAATAAAGATCATTTTTATTTGTAGTAATTTATGTAAGCCTCTCGTAAAACGATTTTTTTTCAGAAATTATGGTTATATCTAAATTTCTTTGCAAATGCTTATTTTTATATACATAATGTTAGAGATCCTGTTTAATCTAGTTCTTCTGCGTTGAGAGTAGAATATACTCACCTCATAGTACTGTAGAGGTATGTATTAGTATAATTAATATAGAATTTGTTGTATTCACACTATTTAAAAATAATAGTGGTATGTATATTTCTAAATTTACAATATTTGAATTCCTATAACATAAGCGATTTTGAACGTAGGCGTTGGCGAAACGATATCGTCGCGATGTCGCTCCGATACTGGTTTCAATTACGTCACATTAATAACGCATCTGCATCGCGAGGATGGCGTGATGATATATTTGTATCGTTTTTGATCGCTCCTCGGCTAAGCTTCAACTGTTGTATGTCACGGCAATAATGAAATCATGGCGGGGCAATTACGATGTCGTGATGATACCGTTACGACATCCACCAGGCTTAAAAATAGAGTAAAGTTAAAAATACATCGGAAATTCGCTCGTGTACCCAATAAATATTTTATTGTAATTTATATCTAACATTTCTGTATTTGTTTTCATAATTCCATGGGATCATCATTAATCAGGACCGCACGGTGAGTTGATCAATTAGAACTCATATACACAAGTTATTTTATTATTATATACTCACATAATGACCTACAATAGTGTACCTTAGTAATCATTTGTTTTCTTTCATGCAAACAGGATCTCTTGAAGCAATATTTGGTAAGTTAGTAAATAGTAAATTATCTTTTGTCCGTTCGATATTAATGGAAATATCTCGCTTTGGAAAACTAATTTTATTTGCAACGTGACCACGTGACGTTTTTCTGTTGGTTTTCTTTTTGTACTGTGGCAGTGGGTGTCATGTTCGCAGCTTAATAAAAATGAAATTGATTCGAGAAGAATACAATTAAAATTATTTAAAACAATAGTATTGTTTTTGAAGCAGATTACATATTATGTTTCTTCAACCTTTGTGTACGTATTTAGTAGATATACAACGTTTTTAGACACAATGTTTTCAATTTTAAAATCATTGTATATTTAAATAATTTTATATTACAAAACTATTTAGACCATTCCCTTGAGACTTGGAATCACCTTCTTGGAAGACCTTCTTACTATAGTCTCGAAAATTACTCCGACCGTAACAGAATTTTCTAGGCTTGAAGCTTATGCCTGTATATCTTCATGTTAGTGTGTCTTTAGATTTGTCGTCTTTGTGTTCCAGCACTGTGGCTTTCAAACGTGTAAAAATGCCACTTTGTGTATCATAAAACAAATTTATGTTTGTTTTTGTTAGAAAGACTTAATGCACACGCCTCATTTTTTTACTAATCTTACTTTTATATCACTTATGCTGTTATACTGTATATACTGTTCTAATTATTGTATTGGTATGATAATATAATATTAAGTTTCGAAAGTTTTAAGGTAATATAATCGCGAAATTTATACATTACTATATAAAGAGTACTTAAAATAAACGTTTGTGTAATTTTCAATATTTGGAACCACTTGCATGGAACGTAGTCACGGCACGATTTAATTTTAGTTAAAAAAAGCGTTTCTAAAAAAATTTATGTCCTGTTTTACTACTCTTAGGGACGCTCAAATTCTCTCAATATATTTTTATTTGTTTCTATATATTCATAGATTTAGGGATTACTTAATTTTATTTAAACTTAACTCCACTATTTTTCGGGCGTTTAGGATTGTTATTTTCACATGAAATTTTAGTTGGTTAAAATGGTTCCATACGGGAAGTAAACTCTGTGAAATAAAAAATAAGTATATTTCAAATCGGTTCGTAAAAGACAAGAGTTATTTGTTGACAAAAATAAAATTGAGAACCTTGTCCTTTTTTGAAGTCGGTTGAGCATGTAAATCTCGGCAGGACACAATGGCGGCTGGCGGTGCCGGCGCGACTCCGGAGCAGCAAGCGATGGCGATCGCCGAGGACATCCTCGCGAGGCTGCCCAACAAGATCCTCAGCGGGCCTTCTCACGAGGGGGACATCAAGCCGGCGGACATGACGCCCATGTCCATCGTGGTCATACAGGAAGCTGCCAGATATGAGCGGCTTGTTTCCGTCGTGCGCACCAGCTCGAGGGCTGTCATTGGTGCTGTGCAAGGTTTGTGTCCTCAACGATCCGTTTGGCTCACCTTCATCATACATATTCATGATGCATGACAACCAGTTATATCTTGATAGCTTGGTGATAATATTTAGGCATCAAAAACGAGCGGTCCGAAATTAGAATCTTCGGCACACCTCTGTTTTTTCGATGACATACTAAATAATATTTATGAGGTGTATAAAATGTTTATTTTAAGCTATACGTAGGTATTACAATTATTTTAAAATTTGCAATTTTTAATACATTATTACAGTGCAGGGCTTAATATAGATTTGTTACAACAAATGCAACGTAACTTAAAAAATAGAGGAACTAAATAAAAAGGGTAATGTGTGTGTGAAAAATAGTGTATATTTTGATATCAAAGCTCATTTTATGTAGAGGAAATCTTTTTCATTTTATACTGTCTTGTAAGTACTTCTATTATATATTTTACGTTAAATGTATTACTGTCGTCCAGTTCGGCATTACAATACATTTATTATTATTACATTATTAAGGTGTAATTGTTGGCCTACTAATCTTTAAATCTCTGCATCTTATGACGTGCCCAGGTGTGAGCGTGTTGACGGACATAACGGAGGAGGTGCTGACGAGCATGGTGCGCGGGCGCATCCCGGCGCTGTGGGCCGGCAAGAGCTACCCGTCGCTCAAGCCTCTCGCGGCTTACTTCAGCGACCTACTCGCTCGGCTTAACTTTCTGCAGGTAATGAACATAAATATAGAATATAGAATGAAATACATATAGAGAAAGAGATAAACATAAAAATAAACAATTCATTCTGTGTCTCAAAATACCTATGTAAGAAACCATTAGATGTCAAGAAATACTATTATTTGTCGATAATATATCACATATATTACATCTAAAAGAAATAGCGAAAGAACATGCAGACCAACGTTGTTGAGTAGTCGCTGCAGCCCTTGGATACAATCTCAAACTGGACTGGCGTCCTATCAGAGTTCGTGCGTGTGTGCGTTGCTACTCCTGATGGCTGAGATAGACTCCTCGCTTTGAGGGTCAGAAATTGTGATTACCTCTCGAAACGAAACACTTTGCTGGGCATTATAATGGTAGATCTTCCAGCTACAAGTGTGATTGTAACAACCGTACGACTTATTTACTCCTATCTATTATAATGTCCAAAGTAATAAGTATTGAAATTATTTTTGTCAAAAGCTAATTTAAAACATGAACAACCTTACTTGTTAATAAAATCATGATATAATAAATATAAGCAAACCTAGGGGCGGATGAGTTTCTAGTCCCGGTGCACGGGAATGTCGCGTCATTGAAGCGTGATCATTTAACTTTTTATTGCGAAAATGTTTTATAGCGAGCTGGACCCAGTGGTACAGACGAAACGGGACGTGTCGCGAGTATGCAACCAGTGCATTGTGAGCCCTCGCATTGTTACCGAACTACAGTTCTATTGGTTTTGAGTTTCAGCGATGAACTCTCTCTGTGATTATTCAGCGGACGTAGTGTTCGCTTATATCAGCAAAATAATTTTACTGGCACGTTCGACTGTAGAACTGAGCTAGCCAAATCTTTTCTTCTGTGTATTTTCGTTGCAAAATTTGTAATTGGTTTGTCAGTATGTGTTTTATCAAATTGGCAATTTTCTTTTTTTTTCTGTATAAGCGTCCATCGTATTAACTGGTAACTGACGCGCTAAGATATCTGTTAGTAATTGCGTAAATAACAGTTCTACTTAAAGGCGATCACAAATGCTCTGCTTCTCCATAGGATTCATTTCACATCCGGGCATTAGCCCATAGATATTTCGCATGCTTAAAGGAATACTGACTCAACTCAAAAAAGACGATTATTGGGAAGACGCAAAAGATCTTGCTATGAGAAGTTATCCTACTTGTCGATGTATAAAATTAAGACTGATATATCGCTGGGGCGGTAGTAACGCATAATGTCAGTTTAATCCGAACTCAATTCTGACATATCTACTAATGTGTCAGTGTTCTGTGGCGACTTTCCGCAACTCTACAAGATATGGCACCACACTATCCTGAATCACGCTATCGAAGTCATTAAATATCTTGCATATATACAAACTCCGAAATGAAACATTCGGAGCACGGCCGCTCCCCAGGCACAACAACTCTCCTAGAGGGAGATCTCCCTTTGCCATAGTTCCATTAAACATGCGATTTGTAACCAAATCAATATCGAAAGCAGTCTCATCAATTTTTTTTCACAGGTTAGTTGCCCTTGGAGAATACGACCATCGTCACATGTCTTACTGTGTTGATGTTTGTACACAGCACTGGCACCAGTTCGGGCCGCCGGTGGTGTTCTGGCTGTCGGGCTTCTACTTCCCGCAGGCGTTCCTCACCGCCGCCCAGCAGAGCTATGCGCGCAAGTACAAGATACCCATCGACCAGCTTGCCTTCCATTATGAAGTAAGGGTTTACCACGTTCTCTTGTATTGTGTGTGTGTGTATGTATATATGCGTGTATGAGAGAGAGATAGAGACAGAGAGAGCAATATCATTAACTTCATTATTATTTATTTTAGCACCGGCCACAAATTTCTCAACATCCACCCAGAGTTGAATGGTAGATAATGCTATTAGATATTAATTTCGCCTTTTATAATATCTGTTATTTTTTAAGAGGTGACACAATAGATATATAAATAAATATATTATAATTGTAAAAGTTATATGTTGGTTGGTTATAGGTTGGTTATAGGTTGGTTATATGTTATATGCTGAAACCATTTCCAGTTATGAATTTTATGTTTTCAAATAATGCTGTTTCAAAAATCGGTGGATCATAGAAGCATTGATGTGAATGATTAAAAATAAACATTTAATAAATTGCAGTTGTAAGAGTTCCATTTGGACAAATTACATATTTATTTTGTTCCTTCGTTCTTGTATTATTATCTCATTTAATAGTGGCGTCACGGGAAAATATAATATAGAATTAAAATTGACGGAATGATATTTTGAAAATAACATGGAAGGCGACAAGAAAAGGCTACAGAAAGAATATAAGGTATAATAATACCACGAATAGTCAAGTTGTTATAATTCATAAGTAAATAAATTAATATGCACAGTTGAAAACGGATATTCATTGCAGAGTTTCTATCGAAGCCTCTTCTCCAAAACGAAAGAAGATACACATCAGCGATAGTTCATTAACGTTCAAAGAGAGTTCTGTAAAGAATCTACTTTGAATAAAAATATTTTGATTTTGATTTTAGAGTTGAATTTCAATTACTGAGCGACCATTGGTACATTTTAATTTCCGAAAGGTCGTCGAACGACAGATCAATAATGCATTAAATACTCGTGGCATGAGTGACGCGGCGCCGACCGCCGGATGTAGTCCTTGGGAGTGAATGGCGCCGAAATGAGAAAATTTGTGTACAGTTCGCGTATTGTGCGCTTCGAACGCGTCGTAAATTGCTTTTTTAATAATAAACACTACCCACTCTCGATAAATTTTCTCGCGAAATGATTAAATGGGACAAATATTAACATTTGCGTAAGGGACGGATTACATGTAGCGTATGAGTTTTATTCGCTATCATATTTTACAAATGTAATATACAATATAATTATCTTTATCTTGATCATTCCATTCCAGCCCTAATCCAGGGTATGGGTCTCCTCTCAGCATGAGAAGGTCTAAACCATGTTCGACCACTGGCGGAATGGTAAACTTCATCCATCTTTAAAAAAATATATGGAGAACTTTCCGACAAACAATGTGGCTGAACGTCAGTTCGACCGGGGACGTTCTGCCGCCATAAATCAGTTCTTTGTGGATGAAAGCTCTTTGGAAGATAGATAAGTTCAAACGTTAAGTTTTCACGGAGATGGTCATGGACTGAAGAGACTGTTTAACATAAATATAATACCTCGCACGCTCGTTTGCTACTTTTCCTACATAAAAATAAAGACGTTCATACCGTCACAATATTTTCCTTCACCAATGAAGCTAATGATCATTACTTTGCAATAAGGACATAATTTCGTAAGTGTGTGTCAGGTATTACAACCTCTCATGTCGAACGGTTTCTTGCCATTACGTTATCACTGCTTAACACTTGATGGTACTCAATGCTTTAAAAGGTTCTATTAGTCGTAGACACCTTAGTTACTCTATCGACACCCCCAATGTCTATTTTACAGAATATCTATATTTGTTTTTGTCAATTGATCTCATTTTAGATATCGATCGGATGGGTTTGATCGATTTAAATAGAGTAATGTTATTGTTCAGGTTCAAAGATCTTTCGTACTGGAGGAGCCTCCAGAGGAGGGCGTATACATCCGGGGCCTGTTCATGGAGGGAGCGCGTTGGAACATGGAGGACTACATCGTGGACGAATCCCTGCCGAAGGTGCTCTACGATGAGTTTCCGCCGGTGAGTGTCCTATTTCACCCTCTTCACCATCCATTGTATAATCTAACGTATCCTAACCTAACTCACTTCAATATCGTTTCTAGGTTTGTACTGATTGCTGATATTTCATGGCATGGCTCCTGATTAAGGCGAAACTGCTGTTGCAACTGGTTCGAAATATTGGCAATCAATAATCGTTAATTTTGAGTATCCGGTACATAGTAATAATGAATAAATTCCGCGATAATATTAGTTTAAAATCATATCGGTTCTAAGGTCTAACCAAAGCCACCTCACTTTCCTTTATATCCTTTTCATTGTCTCCCTTAATCTAAACAAAAACAACATCGTCAATATTTATTATATCTCTCAATATCTCAGTCTATAAATTATTTGGCAGTATTTTTTCTACCATTGTCCAATGTCCAATATACGATCTAACAAATTATCTATCAACCTTCACAAAGTACACTTCACAATTATATGGTCTCCCAATCTCTTTTACTTTATGCCTTAGATATCTTCTTTTCCACCGTTGGGTTTGTTTGATTCTACTAATTAAATCATCGTCTGAATATACGGGTCTTCAGATACTAACCATGGAGATTCTTCTCAAGTATTCCACAGAAATGGTCAAAATAAAGTTTTAGATTTTGTAAGATGTGTGACGTCTATACTAGGAGTCGTATTTTCCAATGATAGTTGTCATTTTGTACAAAAAATAAGTTATAAAAACATTTAACGGTCATTTCATGATATCGCAAATATTGTTTCGAAAGTAATTTATTCGATATAATTATTATTCGATTATGAAAATATAGCTTAAGCTAAACATTTAGAGTGTCGACTGTGCCGACTTTGGCTCTTTCCATCGGGAGAATATAACAGTATGTTGGTTTAAACTTACCAATCTAAATAGACTTCTATTAATACGTCAATATGCAATTGAAAAGATATAAGTTAGGTATTGACGTAGTAGTCAGTGCGTCATATTCCAATTACTGGAATCGTGGTATTTAGAAATGTCTAGTTACGTAGTTAGAACTGTAATTGAGTTTGACTGCCGCTTCGTTGACGAGATACCTAAACAGTTATAAATATCTGAAGAAATACCGGGTTGCCGGGAATGAAATTGATTGGATTAAAGAAAGCGTCATTTTTATTACTGAACATTTTTATAGATAAATTTGCGACGACCTTAATGGAATACTTTTTCCTCCGTCATCAATTATTGTCCCAGTCGTAGCAGTAATTTTAGATATTTTTTAAAGAAAGAAATGATTTAGTCGCTACACACAACACCTAAATTAAAAAAGGAAAACTATAAAGAAATATTTTCGTAATAAAAGAATTAATTTTTTAATACCTTAAGCATTATATCGTAAAGTTAAAAACAATTATCGTCATCGACATAAATTTTAACAATAGTAGGAAGTTTTTTATATGAGACAAGTAACAAACGAGTAACTGCAACCTCAAACAGATGTATTTAAAAACTCACGGTGATGCGTTGCTACTCCTGGAGACTAATGGTCGCCTTTGATTGAAGAGATTTTAGCTACTGTGTACTATGTGTAGTATACTACAGTTACTAGTGTAGCCGGTGTAGTTTCGACCAAAACACAAAGAGTTGAAGCACGACGGACTAT
The DNA here is from genome assembly GCA_018251015.1 of Phocides pigmalion okeechobee. Lineage (NCBI taxonomy): Eukaryota > Metazoa > Arthropoda > Insecta > Lepidoptera > Hesperiidae > Phocides > Phocides pigmalion. The sequence continues at coordinate 16,828 of DWON01001031.1, read as the reverse complement.
GTAGTGAAGTAGCGGTGGTTCTTCCTAAATGTAAGTATAGTTCTACCACCTCCCTAAACGTGAATAATTCCTGGCGACAGGTGTGGTTGATCCCGCTGAAACGGGAAGACATACCGACAGACGTGTTCTACAACTGCCCGCTGTACAAGACGGGCGACCGGCGCGGCGTGCTGTCCACCACGGGACACTCCACCAACTACATCCTGTTCATGCGCCTGCCCACCGCGCAGGTGCCTGACCATTGGATCATGCGCGGCGTGGCTTTGCTCACACAACTGCCCTTCTGAACTAGCTCGGCCCTTCTGCCTTCACAACTGCCCTTTTTCCTTTACTGGTCTTCTGCCTTGAGAATAGCCCTTCTCGACACACTTAAAAGGTCCGCCTCATCACAATTTGTACATAATAACGCTCTCTACACTCATCGTCACAAACTGGGATACCCTGCTTCGTGAGTTTCATGGACATGACAATGACAAGTTGTGTACTACATCCAGACCCAATACAGAATGTTAAATTGATCATGTTAGATCTCCTCCTGACTAGGGATCGAACTCGGAACCCTTCAAGTACACCAGTATGGTATGGTTCTGTGCCACGCGGGTTAAAAAACGATCATGTGTCAAGATTTTTTGAAAGTAAGTCTTTTTGGGAGATGGTGTTAAGGCTCCAGATCTCATCTCGTACCAGACCCTCATTTGGCGTACCTATACTTTACAAGTATTGCATTTCGCATATATTAAACTTTTAGGAATTCCCTAAACAATATACTACACAACGCCTGCAGTAAACACTTAATAATAGAAACAGGAGGAAAAATTGCTGTGGTACTTATTTATCCAATTTCACATATATTTATTACAATATTTATTAGTAAAAAACTAAAATGATATATTTCGTTATAAAAAGATTTCGTCACTTTCTAACATCTGTGATTTTTTGGACTTGGCAAGGATAATGTAACCAATAGTAAGACCAAGGAGTATTGACTTCGATTCAGAGTTTATTAGTAAAAGGAGTAGATTTTAAACTCGAGACAAAGAATATATAAAGGAGATATATATGTTGATATGATGTTAATGCAATTTGTGAAACCTAATCTAGTCAATTCAATGTACTAATGATTATACTTAATTATGATTGTTAATAACTTTTGAGTTCTTATAGATAATTTTAATTATGTCAATAAACTGAAGTAATAATTATGTACTTGAAGTCTGCTTTTTATTTCTCGTTCCTCATCGTTTTTAATCTCATATCTTATACTTTTATAAACTGTTTCTTAGTATGTGTTTTGAATTTAACTTATTAGATACAGAATAGAATGACTCGAGTTATCCATAATGATCAATCTTATACCAGTTACATTTCCGCTGTTACATTTCCAACATTTGACAACTTGGGCGGGTTATTTATGACATAATTTCTGGGTGTAATTTAAACGATGGATATCATTTGTAAAGATAAATATGGCACAGAACAGTAACGAATGAATCATCAGCCCGGATACGAGCTCTTAGGGGGTTGATCGTGCAAGTTTATCCACGAGACTAAGATGGAAGGCGACGCTCGTTGAACGGGGTCAATGTCACCGGAGCGAAGCGTTTTTATATTCGGGGGAGGTCTGGCAAGCACCAACCGGCGAACGGCCGCGAACGCTCGAAGCCTAAGCGTATTACGGTGGCCTGTCATTTAACATGAAAAAGCTCGCATCCCAGAAACGGCATGTATTAAATAAGCGAGTAGTGGGCAGGGGCTGGGGCAGGTGCGGGCGGGGGAGGGCCGGGGCGCGCGGGGGCGTAGTACGGGAGGCACTCGGTCTGGCGCGGCGTCGCCCCGGCAACGCGAGATATCGATCTGCGCACGCCCCCGCCCGCGCAGCATCCCCCGGCATCCCCGCGCGCCCTTGATACTGCTCGCCCGCCGTGCGCCCCCCGCGCGAATACTTATTACACTTCGCACTACATACTCCACGTAATCCAATGAAGAAATTTCACTTGTACCGCACAATGACACAAAACCTCCACTCGACCTTTATGTTTTCTCATTAAATTTCGGCCGTACTCTACATTTCTAATAAGATTAAGCTTCATATAAAACTGACTTTATATGACCGTACTTCTTTTTTGCTGTCTTTTTTTAATTAACACAACAAAGAAACAAGAAAGTAGTAGATAACTATTATAACATCGTAATAAAGTGGATATTCAAAAACAAAAGTACAAAACAGATAGATGTGTCATAACCTTACTCATATGAGTAATAATCAGATACCTATAATCTGCTAGTAGTTGTCTTTTGTCCCGAGAAATGGAGCCATTGAATACTTGATTTTGTGGCTATTGTTATCGGTATATCAAATTAGAAGATATCCCATGAAACCCATTCCAATAATAGAGTAGGTATTTTGCAACCCAGTTTGCCTTATTATTAACGATGTCCTCAAAATTGTTTTTGCAGGTAGTATTTTGGGATTTACTGACATTGGTTATATAATGAAATCTAAGCAGCAAATGTGTTATATTATTTCATTAAATTATATCATTTCAATAAAACGAATTTCAGTCCACCCCTTACAAAAAATATAGCTGTCTTAATTTTGTTAGGATTGACTTAAATATTTGGAAATGATTACTTAGTGTATAGGCACGACAATTTCTACGCTCATGGTAATATTTTACCATATCATAACTCACTGCCTGCACCAGTTTGGCATTTACCTTGTTTTCTAAGACCCCTTCGAGCCCGGGCCGACGCGCCGCCGGGCGCTCATTGTTCGCATTATTATCGAATCTCCACGTTGCCATGACGAGAGACATGCTATTCTAATGTACTGCCATTACGGGGGCTGTTATTTGGTTCAAGACGAGCACTCGACGGGAAATACTTTACCTTCGAAATTAATTTACGTGATGTTATAAATTTATAACAAACATTCGTCGAATTTTGAAGTACGCTTGAAGCGTGATCGCTGTAACGAGCATCAATTAGTAAGGATGTTGGGGGAGCTAATTTAAACTGAGAAGTTTCATGGGTTCTTACGCGTATTAAAGTAAAATTGCCAATTTGTATAACATGCAATATTACTTCCTATTTACTGTTTATTTACTGTGTAATTAGTGTAAAACTGTTAAAAATGATAGTTTAAAAAAAACAGTTCATCGAAAGATTTTTAAAAACAGTTTTTAAATTACAACGATCGTCTGTTTAAACAAGAAGTACGATTTTTGCTTCCACTACGATTTAAGCTGTCAAAACACACCCTAAATCATTATCGTACGGAACACTCGACTGAACTGAATTGGGTGTTATCCGCGGAGTTTGAGTAATGGCTTTGCCCTACAACCAGCGGGCTTATAATAAATTCTTTGTCAGCGTTCAGGTGGATGGTAGTACGATATTTTATTTTTCAGTGTACCTACAAATCAAAAATTTACCATTTTTATATTAAATGAAATGCGAGTCTTGTAAACTCAAATTCTGATACGAGTGTCGGTTAAGCTAAACTATAATAAGAATAGCAAAGTATTGCGATAAAGATTATGATGAGGTACTGGTGTGTTGCAAACTTTAGAAAATTATTTTGAGCATAAACCAGTGGAAATAAATTAAAAACTTCATGCAATGACATGCATTCGCTATCTTTCGCAAATAGAATTTGATTCAAATTCAACAGTCCGCTATATATACGTCATAAAGTACCATCGCCCGACGCAAACACAGCTCATGAACACTCATCCGAGGATGCCTCAATTTTCCAACCCTTCTAATTAAATGATAAACATTCAACTGCTTCTCCGTCCGGTGCCCATTCGTTTCTGTTTTGTTAATCATTTCTTTGAAGTCCGCTTTATAAAACCGGAACATTAAACGGACTGTAATTATCCAACCCTGTTTAATTTGTACGATTGCATACCAACATGCAATTTAAGCTTAATAACTTGTCTGTAAAATGTCTGTATAAACGTATCTACCGTCTGCCTTATTTTTCGACATGGCTTTATAAAATACACTCTTAGGGAGTCGTTGCTGTCCATCGCTTTAATTTATTCTACGTATAGGATAGTATTAGTATACGTATAACTAACGCATAATGTATATTCTAGGGGATATCTACGGAACAAAGGTATATTATTTTATTTTATATAAATTAAAAATATATACCCGATAAAATCGAAACATACGTAATATTATATATAATTGAAACGCTATTGTACGAATACGAATTTGTATGTTCTCCTATAATGCGAGAACTTTTTATTTAATATCCCTCACATTTTGTACATCTGAGTGTATATACCTCTTTCCTCTTTATAGATTATGCATTATTATGCTATTCTACCATCTGTCTACGACTACCATTCACGTAGTCTCCAATTTTCGGGTGTTTCCGGATTTTCTAACAGCAAGTAGTTCTCATGTACTTCCTGTAACTTCAAAACTGACATAACTTTTTTTAATTATAGACGAATTAATATTAAACTTAAGTGTAAGTGAAACTTACTACCATACTTTTTGAAAACATTACTTAGATTCACAAAGCTTTTTCTAAAAATAGCGAAGTTATTTGAGTGATGTTACGCATTGTCACTAATCGCATAAAAATATGAGTCAAATAAGTAGAGAGTGTTAGTGGGGAAGAGGCATGACGGCATAAGAGCGCGTTGTGTTGCCTGCCGTCATGTCACATCAGTCAGTCTCACCCTCATAACGCCAATAAATATATCGCATTATAAATATATATTGTAAGTATCTACTTCACTTTAATATACTGTGGATTAAAATAAGAGAAAGAAAATCCTAATGGACAAACAGAATAGGAGAGCGAAGGGATTATGGAACCCTAATGAAATATGAATATTCGCCGCATCGCTACGAGCCCCTGGTCAAACTTTACACTGTCTGATCCGATAAAAGCTTGTTTCCGCCTCGCTAGTCCCTCCGTATTTATATCGGCTATTTAGGTGGTTTGTTTGAACGAACCTATCGTAAGTATAGCACTGGTCGGCTTTGTGTTCAGAACGACGAACCAATCGGTTATTGGAGGCAAAGCTCTGAAGCGCCCAGCTTCGGGGTCGTCCAATTTTAATATTATGTAACCGAACTGAATTAATTCTGCCTCCGACACAGCTACTCTAAATATACGCACCACGAATAATTTCGAGTAAATATTGCTTTTTAATTGTAACAACGTATGCGATGTAGTCATGATAATTATAAAGCTCATTCGCCTCAAAAATCTATTATAAAATGCGGTTTCAATTTTAAATGCATTTTGATTAAATGTTGTAAGGTAATGGAAAATTTATATTTGCCTGTTATAATTGTGTCCTTTATGAGCTTATGGCCAGTAATATAGAGTACTATTATTATAATTCTTACAATTAAAACATATATGTATATTAAATATATGATTTCCAATTACTTTAAAGTGCAATAACTAACTTTGCGGTCCTATTGTAAATATTAAATTATTTTTATATACATAATAATTTTCAATCATATTTTCATTATATTATACACCCAATATTATGAAAATGTATTGAGCCTGAATTTTTCCACCATCTTTTATTAAACAAAGTCATTACACAATGAAAAATTAAATTACATATTAAAAATCAATATGATTGTAGGTAACAACTTATCTACGAGTTTAAACTATAGAATACTTTTACGGCAAAAAATCAATGTAATAATGAGATGTAGCTTGATTATACAGAAAGGACGTCAAATGGTCGCTGAAAGTCGCGAAACAATGACATAGTATTTTTCATATAATATATGGTATACATATAATATAATATTGGTTTACATATAATATTGGTATGGTATGGTATAATATATGGTATATACATTTAAAGTTTTGAACCCATAGTGTGAAAGGTCAATGCACGGAGCATTATCTACATTTACACGTACTATAACCAGAGGTACAAATTGAATGTCCACATTATTCCACGATAACGACATGGGTCTAGTGGAACATCCCAATGTGCAATACAGCAAACTGCGGTTTAGTATCATGACACGACAGACAGAGTATATTGATCGAACTTGTGAGTCCATATATTGTTCAGATATTGTCTCTTGTCTCTAGATCATTATGCTTAGATATGGCATTGTATTTATTTTACATGTAGTAAACGCATACAAAGTAATGTGTAAATATTTGATGACTTAATATAAAATATTTACACATTAAATAGTTCTTAACGTGGATAGCCCGTCGGTTTGTATAACCCGTAAACAGTCAAGCAACGTCGGGTGCGGTTAGGAGTTGGAGGGATGATCGCTAGTGGTAAAAAAACATTCGTGCTTTGGTCTTTCGGAGAGCTCTTTAAGTAAACAATCCGGTTACTTTCAACAGATAGCAATTGACAAATCTTGTCCTTATAGATGGTTTGAAAATATTTATCATAAGTTTTGACCACTGACCTGCATCGCTAACAAAACTGATTGGTGCAGCATAATGAAATATGCGTCAGGTATTATCTTACTGTGGTGTGAGCTGTACCCAACTCTGAGACATAAAAAAGTTTGCATCCAAATAGGCTATGACATATGACAAGGTATGTATGAGTAATAATTTATTTTTATATAGTTTATGCAACAACAACGGCGTACACGAGCAGTGATCAGCGCCCTCATTACGCCCAAAGCAAGCAGGTGTATTTATTAACCCTGGAAACTGGTATTCGTATAATGCGTGTTCATCATCGCCAACGTGTGAATCATTGTTTAATTGGAGGCGCGCGGGGGACAGGGATGCATCGATCGTCTCGCGTCGCTATAGCAACCCTGGCCGCCCGCCCCGCGCGCCTCCCTATTCATTTGTAATCATTTGTTTCGCGGCCGTCGAATAATGGTGCTCGTCAAATGACAAAATTTGATGAATTACATCAAAGGTACATAGGTAACTCGTTTATATGCATGACACAAGGGGAGCCATACTACATACAACTTGGGATACGAGGTGTACAATTCGAGAATGTCAATTGAAACCTTGTGGATCGTAACACGTGACGTAATTATTGTACCATAGATCAATTAATTTCTATTTAATATATGTATTATATAGCAGCGCAATGTAAGCTTAGATGCCTGCTATAAAAAAAAAAATTGGTTGAAAAGAAATCGTAACTATTCTTGATCATTGCTCAATTATAATATAGTGTGATACGTATACTAGAAAGAACGCATATACAAGCAGCCTATGTATAAAATTTGAAATAAATTAACTTTTTTCATGTGAAAGAAATACAAACATCTTGAAAAATGGAAAACAATATATAAAAGTAAGGACAAATACACGACACTTTTAATTCCTTTTTTTCCTTTTATACAATACTTTGTGGCTTTTTGATTAAAGAAAACTCTATATTTATCAGGATATGCATATTTATCGAGTTCGATGAAGTTAGTCACATTTCAGATCATTTATATTTAAATACAACACGTATAAATAAAAATAACTGACATAAACCTCCGATAAATATTTTAGGCAATAACTTACTGGACAGCGCTTACAGGCCATACTTGTAGCATGAATGTTATGAAAACATTAAACGACCAGGTTTGGCAAACTGCCAGCCGGTGGCAAGCTGGTAGTTTTTCTTTGCCAATGAACTATTTCACTAAATTTCATTATACCTGAAAGTCGTAGAGTTCTTTCATAATCGCATACGCCGCTCTGCTACCGGTACACATGATTCTGCCTAACATCGCTGCATCGGCGTTGTTGTGTTTTGGCTGAAATGGTGTAGTAAAACAGTCCACCTGTTTTAAAGCATTCCATGACAGATTGTAAAAACGTACTTATATTGTATAATATAAGGGAACTATAATATAATATAAGGTAGTTCGACCGGGGAGGTACTATCGCTGCCCTCATAATCCACTTGCATCCACTTGCACTTGCATCCAGCCATTATTTAATTTCTCGCCCAATTTACAAAAGAAATTTAACTTATTATGCACCAAAACCTTCCTCAGGGATAACTCTACCTGTTGTAGAAATCTGTGAGAATATCCGTCCAGTACTTTTTGAGCTTATTGCGAACAGACAGACACGACGGGGGACTTTGTTTCATAATATTTATAGATGCAGTAAGTTATAGAGGTCCAACTAAGACATTGACCGCTTATCATCAACGAGTGCATCCTGTATTGCCACTTTATTATCATAAAATAGAAGTTATTTAGTTACTGTCGTTACAATAAAGTGTGCTTTTTTGCAGTATAGATATAGTTTCAAAGTTACATTGACTTGAAAACCAATGCGTAGTATTACCACCTTAGGACATTAAAACTTTCTTTGTGGTAGAACTATAGTTAGTCTTTGTGTTTCGATCGGAGAAGTGCTGTTGCCGGCTACTCTTACAAGACCATCATCTTTTTTCTCGAATTCTCAGAAGTACAATCTGTATATGACAACAATGGGATTTCAGATCTGTTTAAGGTTGTATGTGGTGCCTGCAGCGATTGCTTAAGATCCGGCTTGAGCCCAGCTTGCACGCTCGTTTACTATTCCATAAAAAGAGCTCTGTATATCTTCGATCAGTTCAATGTGAATATAAACGCTTAATTTATACGCCCGAAGCTACTTTCAATGTATGAGGGATGCTCTGAAATCTTCGCATATCTCTCGACACGGGTGGCTTTGTTTACGCGTCATTTATTAGATGTATGTGTTTCATCGCTCGATTAACCAGGAGGGAGATATGGGAACCTTAGTTCTTGTTGAGTGAATTTCCATATTTAACCTTCTTATTTATATTTTTAACGAATATTATTTTTTACGTCAGACAAAGAATTAACAATTTAAACTGGCAGCAACCTTAATGCTTTATATCAGTTTTAATACATTGTTTAAAATTGTAGTAATTTATCATATATTCTTTTTGGGTTATTTTGGTTATATTCGTTATAAATATTTCTTAAGAAAATCCTGAATTACCTTCGAATATTTGTAATGTTTTACTACTATTACGATTCCAATAATATGCAAATTTTTTAATTGGCTCAATTATAATATACTTTAAATATATAAAATATATAAAACATTACTACTTGATACATTGCTCACCTGACAAATGTATGCTGCTCCTCTAGACTGCAGTCGATTATTATTATCTATGTAAGTGAGCTGGTAACTACACCTGTCCACTAAAACATGAACTGTTTTACGATAGAAATCTCTACAAATATTAACATGATCATTTTTTTTGTTAAATATATTACTAACAATAATTTATAATATTTTTTGTAATATTACATTGCACAATTTGAAAAAAATGTCAATAATAAGTCTTAACAAAATATAAGCGTTCGCTACGAGTCAGTCTACGGCGTAGCCACTTATGTTTTAACGGGCTGTTCACAGCGCTAACACAGTATTTGCGCTGCCTTTGCTTTTGAATTTATTATAATTCCACTTGTAAAATAGGGAGTTTCATATTTAATTCCATCTATTATAGACAATTATTTATTTAGGTATTCTATTTCTGAAGTCTTATCTAAGGGATAGATTCTACGATTTATACTTAATTTACTTTATCTAATATCGTTGCAAATGCGCTGCTATTCCTGAATACTAAAATTGTAGCCTCGTTTGTAAGTATTGCCAGCTACCGAACCTTTCCAACCACAAGCCTTGCTGTTTCTTCAAAGCGAAATATGATAGCAGCAATGGTACCCCTCTTGGCGAAATATAATTCTACCACGTATCACACTTCGTTACGCACGTAGTTACATGACATGTTGGAATACAAATATTTCTCTACCAATACGCATTCAAGCAACATGGTGGAATATTCTCCAGGTTTCTCCCAGATCGTAGAGATAAACATGTGCCTAACTGTTTGGCTTAAAAAAATGCAGCAAAGCAAAAATTGTTCCAAGTCATGTATTACAGACTTGAAACATACGTACGACTATCTTTTATATAAATTTTTAATTAGTGTACTCATTTTTGCCACAATATTATGTAATATAAAGCATTCATCAAAGTTATCTAATTTCTCGCCGGCCCCTTTGACGATGCTGTATCAGCGAGATACAAAAACTCAAAGGTATTTTCCAATTAATCGGCCGTTCGATATAGCGACAAAGCATAAAACATGCTGTGAAATGGGGTGACGGCCGGTGGGAGCTCCGCCCCAGCCAAGTGTTGGCTTTTCTCAAATAATTTTAATAGAAGTCCGCTACGAGCGGGCGAGGCGGCGCGGGGAGGGTGGTGCGCAGGGGGAGTTCGCAAAATGAGATTTCCTTTGAGCCGGAGCCCGAGCGGAAAGCCGCTGACCGCCTCCAGCTTCTGCCAAATCATGTCCCTCATATATCATGCGTCGCACTCATTTACATTTCATAATGCACACTACTACACCGAATGCGACGTTCCATCTCCACATCTCCCTTCCCCCTCGATATTGCTTTTTACTCTAATTAATTGAATTCTATGGACCGTGTCTGTCGCTCTATATCTATGCATCCCATCGACTCCTGATTTTTAATTGCAAACACTATTAATGTACTTAAAAGGTAATATGACTTAAAACTGATCTATATTAGTAAAGCTATATTTAGGCATGTTAACTGAATACTTTTTAAAACATTTAAACAGACTTTAGTTTAGTGGCAAAAATACCACTAGCTTACTGGGCCTAAATTTGAATACTAATAGATAAATAATTGGCAATATTAATTGTAATTTTGTCTTAATTTCATAAAGGACTATAATTCTTTATTACCCGATCAAAATTTTAAATATTTCTACAAAGAAATCAGTGTATGAAATAGATGACCATAACAGTTTACGAGGCCGTTAATATTGTGATGGAGTTGTCCCCAGGCGCTATTTACTGGTAGATCCCGGCCAAAGCCTTACGCAAAACCTCATTGATCCCGCCGCCCGCCGCCCGCGCGGCCTCCCTCGTCATCGAGAGACCCATTAGAGGCTGTATCGGGGGCTCCCACTCAATCACGCCAGATGTCCGTCAACTTTTGTATGCGACTGCCACTCGCCGCCGGCCTTTTTATATTACTCATGTAACACCCACGGTGGCCACCCTGGACCAATCCCCTGATTACAGAAATATCATGAAATATTGAATTTAAGCCAACTCCCTACTTTCGATGGACTGTATTAAATGTCGGTATAATTCACACTACTATCCCTACTATTAAATAAAAGTGACACGTTGTCCGTTGTTTATTTGTTTGCATCTTTTTCTAAAACGAAAGCGACTGATTAAGTTTGCCCTAAATTATGCACACATAATATCTGTCTGGTCCTGTTACAGGCTACATTTTCTTAAAAATTAGCAATGACCAATAAAAATAATAGTTAAGATAACAGTCATTTTAAGCTATTTTTGTAATTACATATTACATATTATGTGCTATAACACATTTTAAATTATATTTCTATGAAAAAGTTGCTAATTAATGCTCCTTATTAAAAGTAAAAAATACTGCAGTTGTAATGGTAAATTATTTTATTTCAGAATATAATATCTCTAAAATCATAGACAGACAATGTTGCGTATTGATAACCATAACTATTTAGTACTTTAGATCACATTTCTTACAACACGTTTTATTTACGTCCGCTCTTATGTATTCTAAAAGCGGCACAGTTTGAGGTCCCCTCGTAACGGCGTTAAAGCCTGAACGTGCCCCTACAGGTGGAAGCGGAGTGTACGTGACAAAGCTCGCTAGACACCGCTTAAACAGCTTTCGCAATAAGTACTTGTGTACCTATAAACATTGCTCCGAGTAAAGCAAACAAACAGTACCGCCTGGACCTCAAATCTGTACATTTAAGGCTACCAACATTAAATATATGTTCGAAGACTTTAAGATTCTGATTTTTGTTTATATACAATAATTGCTATTATCTTTGTTTGTCTAAGAATAGTATTTATGTTGTTGTGGTCTGATTCTAAAAAATGCATCGTAATTTTATGTAACGTAAGGAAAGAGGAAGGCTTCAGTGATTGATACATACATACATATGTATATTACATTGATTAGGATATAGTTACTAATGTTCATGAAGGTTAACATGAGTTAACATTAAGCTGACGGTATATATTATAAAATAATAATTGAATACAAAATTAACTGAACGTCGAACTTATAACACATTTTATTATGCGTTGAGGTTTAAAAATAATGCTAGAATAGGCAACTAAAACTCATGTTTCAAAGAAGTCTTGAAAAAAGATTTTCGTGTCGATACTTTTGCCAAGAGGACAAAGGGTTAATAATAGTTATGAAAATGAACAACTAGCGTTCTTAAAAGCATTCCTTCATACCACAATACTGAAGCTGTTACTAGCAAAAACAATAGTATACGCCGTGAGACAAATTTGTATTTCGATAGGAGAGATACGGTTGCGGCTTCATTTAAAAATGAGGCGATTATCTCAATCCACTGCAGTAGCAACATATCTACGTATGTGCTCAGGTAGGACTTCAGTCCCGTTTGAGGTTGCATGTGCACATCCATGAGCTGCAACCACTTCTTAACATCAGTCTACATACTCGCTTGCTGCTACATTTTTCACATAAAATTATGTATATTACTTCGAAAGCTTTGCTGTTTTCAAAGGCTTTACCGGAGTTAGAAGTCCCTTTTCCGAAGCGAGTTTACTGCACGTTTTATATTAGCTTCCGGAGTACGTGCCCCCTGACATCGCTTGCTACTTAATGACTACAACTACAAGTCTAAACTCTAATATGTACGGAGTTAGTTCAGAATATATCTTTTATATAGTGTGTATAAATATGTGTTTTATATAAAGCTGCAGCATACAATTTCGTTTACGTGGGCTTTACATTTAGAGTTTTTATAGAATTCTAATAGCAAAAGTTGATAAAAGCTTTATCACATACTTTATAAAGACTATTTAATTGGAAACAAATAGTAAATATTAACATTTAGTATTGAATCTTATTGCTATACATTAGGGAAAGTGCTCTGAAATCTGTTAACCTCTTAGAATAGCATGCACAGACAAAATTTTTAACCACAACTTTGTACCCCAAGTAAAGTTCACAGTAAAAATGAGTGTGGCGTTGCTACTTCCCCGGTGAAATTATGTAGTTTCTACTGTGTTGCCGATGTATGCTCTTGCTGTATGATAGGGATGCTTGAACTAAGACTATTGAATTGTTAAAAAACTATTTTGCAATAATCCGTCAACACCATTGTGTTATATAAATATATACCATTATACGTTTATACTGGTATATATTTAAAAGCATGCACTGCAAATAATATTGACATACATTATTAAATGACATGCACTATTGTGCATGCTTTGAAATATATACCATTATACATTGTGGTGGCGGATTGTTGCAAAGTAATTTTTAACAACTCAATAGCATGGATTTCCGCAAAGAATACCTGATACTATTACCTACCTTAGTTCAAGCATCGCTATCATAACTGTAAGTAACTTGGTTAATTGAAATATTGCAAATATATGAGTATGATTTGAGGAAACCAAATGTTAATTTGGACTAATCAATTCCACTATTCTACGGCTGGAGCGACACTGTACTTACATATGAAAATCAAATAAATAAAAGAAAATTATAAATTTAAATTTTACATGTTTATTTTTATATAGCTTAAAGATCATTTCCTCAGTGATCCTTCGTTGGATGTTGCTGATGGTACGGCGCGACTACTAGCTTTTGGCGTTTGTGTTTCGGTTGGCCACCCATTTTACACTAAACTGAGCAGTGAGTACTCAGTAAATAGACTGGATTTATTTGGCGATATTTCGGTTTTCACTTTATCTACTAGGTGTTCCTTAAAATAAGGAATTGATTTTTAATTTATTTTTCTACCAATTCTTCAGAAAAGTGATACAAAGTAGTACAATCCATTTTGACAACTGTAATGTTGACAATATTAATATACATTTTATTTTTCTATGTCACATTATGTACCCTGGTTTTATTTATCCTAACATACATTTAGTTATCAATCAAATGATGAAAAGAAATTTAAAGCCCCTTATTCAAGCTATTCCCGTGCTCCTCATTTTTAAATCTCATCTCTTTATATAGACAAAGGCGTCGTCTGTTAATAATCGGCTTATATCCTTCCCTCTTTCAACTCATTTATTCAAAATTCCAGACAGACGACTCCATTTAATTTTGCTTTTGAAAGTATCTCGTTATATGTGGCGCGGTGAATGGATGTTGTAGAGGGCGGTGGTGACGCGTCTCTACGCTCTATGGCGGCTCAAATATCAGTTAAAACGTTTTATTTTAATGTTTTAGTTTATTTCTACAGAACATGAGAAGTATACCAATATTTACATAATTTCATTATTTTTGAAAATATACCTGCTGCCATTCTGCTTAGGTTATGTATAATGTACATGATAATTTACAATACATATGGTTTTTGACATGAAATCCTCCATACTTGAAGATCACGGAACCATTGTCTTTATAGCCTACGCAGCAATCAAATTATGTATATTTGTTACTTTTGTAATTTGTAACGTTTTTTACCATAAAATTTAAAGGTGGTAGAGCCGTTAGAGCTCGCCCGGGGCGGTACCACCGCCGCCCTCATAACCCGCCGTAAAGAAACATGTTCTTCATGTGTTGTGTTTCGGTTGGGGAGTCGTGGTTGCCGGATACACATTATTGGAGGCGACCATCTTAGTCCTCAAGTGTAGGAACGCATCCGCGTCCATCTTTAAATAGATCTTCAGTTCTGTTTGAAATTGCACGTGGTTGTCCATGGGCTGCAGTGACCACTTAACACCAGGAGGCCTGCATGCCCGTTTCTTACTCTTTCGCAATAAAAAAAAACAACTCAAGTACAATAAAGTACTGTTTTTGATATGCAATATTCCTATATAAACAGCAAAAAGACATTTCTTTCTTGATATAAAAGAAAAGCTGAATTACTAAGTTACTAAATATTCCTTTAGCATATCAATTAAAAATAAAGCATTTGGTAAAGAATACTTTCATAAATAAAGCGAAATGGAGTTCCGTAAATATTTAATTATAGCGAGCAATACATACGCTCTCGTATTTCATGTAGTCGAACACGACGCGAACGTTTTTTGTTTTTATTTGCGCCCATCTATATCAGATTCCGGCTGTCGCCATGGCGACGAGCTCGCCCGGGCCCGCGCCGCCCTGGCCCACTAATTCACCTGTCTCTCACCCACACGCGCGCAACCTCACCTGCCTGCTGCGAGGCTGCGACCCACACCGACATTACACGCCTGTATGCACTTACAATACAACCTTCTGCAACTGTAAGCAATGCACATCGAACTCTATTACCATGAGAAACGATCACTTTTGTATTGACCCCCGACGGTATCATACAAAGGCACCGAGCGCGAGCTGCGGCCCGGGCATCGGCTCGGGATATGCTCGTTAAACCCGGCTTCAGCCGACTGTAAAGTAACTGCATCGGAAGTGAACCAGTCACCCTAGAGATTGCTCCGAGCCCTGGGGACGGAGTTAGTCCGTTTTAGAATTTTCGTTAACCACCGGTTTCAGATGGAGCTCGAAACTCTTCAATGTGCAAATTCGATTCAAGCGACTTCACGACTCATCGCGCTTTGTTTTTTTGTGCGGCGGTTCCTAGTGCAGGTTCGTGGAAATTTTCCCTATTCTACCACTGCTAAGAATGTATATAGTTATCGTGAAATGTTAAGATGATCGTTTCCAAACATTGGCGCCGCTCCAACTCACTTTTACCTAAGCCCACGTTAGTTGCGCTACCCTGTAAAATCACTTTGATCTTTAACCTCAAAACAAAGGGTAGTTTTTTGCTAAATTTGAGAAAATTGTGTGTCAGTATTTCACCCAGGGTATCTGACAATTATTACCAATTTTTTCTGGTACATTTGTTCCAATTCTTATAACTCCTGTAGCCGCTGCACCCACATTGTTCTTTTGAAATGATATTTTTAACGTCGGCATAATGCTACTACTTGTGACATGAATGATAAACTTCAATGTAAATAGGAAACTTAACACGTCGAATATAAAATTATTTCATAAAAAAATAATGCTTATAATTGTATTTTTCAAACAAAACAGTTCTGATATGATCCTCGCGGGAAATTTTTCTAGCCGCGCTTACCCGAGCGCAAGGATTTATTGTCTTTGTATGTCCAAAGCTTATATCATACACAAGGCCATACCCGGCGCGGAAACGGGTGTTATCATGCTGTTTTAAATATTTTTAAATGCAGATAATGGAAACAAAAATTAAAAATACAATATAATTCATATTTTTGAGATAGTTATTATAATTATTAAACTATTGAAATGTGGTATTTGATGATTTGTTCGCCTGGAGTGGCACCACCACCACTCTCTTAATACTTCGTGAAACAATTATTGCTACTATTGAATAGGTGTGATTTTCAGCTACACTTACAAGCGAGGTGACCAACTTTTTTCTCATGATTGGCAAGGTGTCCACGTATAACTTCAAATTTAAATATTATTTAAAATTGGATATTCACGGACTGCAGAATTCATTTAAAATCGTTTTATCGTCACTTTCGTTTCCCAATTTTCTGACATAAGGAAATATTCTAATTTGAATTACTCTTAAATTTTTCTGCTATATTCCAAGTGCTACGAGATTTTTTTAAGATAACATTAACCCTTTAATATCCAGTGGTGTTCCCATCAGTTTTTGTATTAGTAGATGATAATAAATAAACGTATAAAAATATACGTAGCTATTTCTTTCGATTTCCCCGTCGCTTTCCAGTTGACAGCGAGTCTAGCCTCCACTACAACTGCATGCCTCTTCAAAGTAGAC
>DWON01001030.1:0-26925 GCA_018251015.1 Phocides pigmalion okeechobee | reverse complement strand
CGTGGTTGTCCATGGGCTGCAGTGATCACTTAACATCAGGTGGCCTGCATGCCCGTTTCTTACTCTATCACAATAAATAAAAAAAAAACTGTGATGCGCCGTAAATTAACAGAAATATTGTATTTTTTAGCATCTTTGTACCATCTACGAATACACAGCCATAACGCCCGCTCCAGTCTTATAGCGCCGACGTAAACACGGCAATTTTGTTAGCCCGTAATCCATACACATTTGTACGTTCAACACAGGCCGAGAGCGCGTTGCGCCGTGCAAGACAGCAGTATACGCCGTACGTTGTACGTCATAGGAAAAGTATTAATACATGTCAGTTTACAACTTCACTTTTATCATGATCCATGATAGAGAATGCCTTTTCACATTGAGTTGTGACCTTATCTTAATATAGTTTAAGAAATAAATAAATAAAAATATATTTATTTGCATATTGGTTTTCGTTAAAGCCCGACTGTTTGCCGAAACGATATGTTTGCCATTAGTCTGCTCTAGTAAATCACAAACTTTCAATTGAGCCCGGTTTTCCAATTTACGCCGAGAAATCTTTTATATTTTCGCAGCAAGTAAATATTAAGTCACGCCCTGTAAAAATCCCCTATCTTTTTGAGAATAAATATTTCAATATTAGCACTGACTGTTAAATATTTGCCCGTAAAAAAGAAAGTTCTTTTAGTTTTTAATATCGCTCTTAAAAAATTGTAGATACTTTAAAAGTGCAATCAGACTCTTTAGTTTCATTGTGTATACATTTAAAATTCTTTCAAGACACACAATTGGATCAATTGACCACTATACATAGTAAGCATACACCGCGTTGGAAAAAATGGCTTTAGGTAGAGACTATTCGTAAAGTACATCAGAAGTTATAAAGTTGTATTGTTTTGGGCTAGAATTTCGAGAATAGCAATCAGGCTTAACGACACGAAATTGAGTTTCTGCTTTCAGATTAACTCAAATGTTAGTTTTGGAGTTGTCTTTTACCAGCGTCGAACGCTCGTAGCCGCCGCGTATCGAAATTTATTATACCTATTTATGTCGTGTGAATCTAATCGCTATAGATCGAAGATTATTAAAATGTTCATACTAATTATAAAATCAATTTGGTAGATGTTTCAAAAAAAGGTGAGTTTATAATTTGATTTTCGGTATGCTTAAATAAAAAGAAACTGCGATTCAGTACTATGAATATCTAGTTAGGTATTCATCTTTGCTTGTGTAGTAGTACTTTAGCTTTCCATGCTTGACTTTTCCTATCGACTCAAAATTCTTTTATCTATGAATTTCCGTCCCCAGAAGACGTCGGATTATTAGGAACTTGGTAAAGTTATCCACAAAGTCGGATAGATTTACATAAAAAGAGATATCCCTTTAACGTATAAACTCCTTTTGTGTATAAATAAAAAATAAAAGATAAGCAAGCACTTAGATAACTTTTCCGTTTTTGTGCTTAATATCCATGTTCATTAATTATCGTCTCAGCTTCCATTGGTTTCGTTGTCAGGACTCATTAATGAGTACAAAAAAGAGTCAATGAGTACATTGCTTTGCCTTTTATCAATTCGTAATCGATTTTTTATCCAACATCGTAGAATAGTTTAAACTGGATCGAAATCAGTTCCGTGAATCTGTATGATTGTGAACGTGTGGGTACTAAATTAAAGAGAGAATTGCAAGCGGGAATTGCGAATTGAGTACTGAATATTGTTTTTGTTACAGGTGTATTGATATAAAATTTGTGTTTGAGGAAACATATTACCATAAAATAAAAAGAATTTCTTTAGAAAGTTATCACAATTTGACTATTGTTTTTCAATTAGATATGAACTATAATGCTTATTAAACTATCTAAAGGGAAGTGTGTGTGTTAGTTGAAAAATTACAGCTCTTTTAATATTGGAAAAACCGTCGATCGATCGATTTAGTAATGGATTTGTATAGAATTTTAAAAATTTATTTCTTAACTGGATGTATCATTATAGTCAGAGCTATTGACACTTCTTTGTTTCATGTTTTCCTTTGCAGTGATAAGGAAAATCCTCTTTCATAATTGGTATCTGTTTATTTATATAGAAAACATGTTTTTAAATGTTATTTTTGTTTATTGACAACGTAGTAAGTGTATAGAAATTGATAAGAAAATTTAGATATCCTTAAGTACTTCCCGATACGTGGCTATCAACATGACCCAAATTCCCTTAAGACTTGAAGTAGCTTGGGGCTGGAAAGATTTAAGATTACAAAAGATTTATACATTGCGGCTATTCGTTATTAAGTTAGTGTAGGTTGTTTTATTATTGGTCACTTATACATACAACTTTTTAAGTAGACAATGCACCTTTTTGTCACATGTCAAATGCAATAAGAAAATCAGTTCTCCAACAATGTGTATCTGGTTACCACACCTCCCCAACCGAAACACAATACTTGAAGAACATGTTGCTTTATGGCGGGTTATGAGAGTGGCGGTGGTGCCGCCCCGGGCGAGCTTTAACGTCTCTACCACCTACTCTTCTCACATATAAACATAAGTATTGGTAATTCGAAAATGTTTATGGGTTCATACCAATAGTAATTCTGTATAATAAGTAAATGTAAATAGCTAAGCCAAATAAATGCGATACATCCGAGCTTTACATTCTACACGTGTTTACCGTTTTATGAGTATTATATAAGAAGGCAATTTTCACGCGAAGCTCTAACATTGAATATCACATTAAACCCTCAAAAGCCTAACTGCGGGCACGAGTCAGGCAAATTGTTAGAATGTAAAGGATCCGTTTAAAGTACGATTTAGTCTTCTATATGAAGAAAACGTGACTAATTAAACAAGTGATTTCTAGTTTAAACGGGGAGACCAACTTAACATCTGATTGAGTCACGGGAAATCTTAAAACCTTATTCCAATTTGGTTTTCATTTGATCTTATAATAAATTTTATATTAACCTTTATGAAATATACCATCTGTTTGATTTCCGACTAGACATCTATTTTGACATCTTTCAATATTATTTGTTTTTCTAGCCCAAAAACCATCATAATCCACCGTTAATGAAGTCCTATGTTTTTGATGGTTGCCAACTACACTTACATATGTGGCGATCACCTGAGTCCTCAGCAGCAACAAAGTATCTATGTAATAATAAAAACACAACAGAGAATATTACGAAACAAAAGAAAAACTCTTAAATAAAATTTCTATTGAAAGGAAATTTACCTAAGGGACATGTTGAATATATACCCTCTCCTCTATTCCGTTACCTAAACTATCACACTTTTTTACGTTCAAGATCTACTTCGATCTTTATAGGACCGAAATCCAATCTTTGGTAACGTATTCATCATAAATATTTTACTGAATATTTCCTTAAACGCGTTTCTTTTGTTCGTTCGTATAAATGTTGTAAATTAG
Organism: Phocides pigmalion okeechobee; assembly: GCA_018251015.1. NCBI lineage: Eukaryota > Metazoa > Arthropoda > Insecta > Lepidoptera > Hesperiidae > Phocides > Phocides pigmalion. Next base: position 23,500 of record DWON01001030.1, on the reverse strand, counting down.
TTAACCAAGGTTTTAGATTTAAATTGATTTGAATGTATATAAATATTAAAGTAAAATTCAAGTTCTATTCAATTTCTATTATCCATTTGTCTGTGCGACTAATCTTAAAACTTTTAAACTAACTTTGAAGGAAGAATATTTTTATGTGTTTTTTTATAAATTTCATTTTTATAATCATAATTTCTGTCTTAATCACAATATATGATTTTAAACTAATATTATCGGGGAATTCATTGAAACGGTATTCATTAAAATTGGATTAAAATATATTTATATGCAGAATATGCATATTTATATAGTTGTATTTTATCGTATAGAAATATATAATTTATAAAGTAGTACTTTTTGTGCTAAGATTTAAAAGCGTTTTAAAAATATTTCCCGGCAATACTAAGTTACCCTGATTCGATAGTCACAGAGATTAATTGATCATTTTCCATGATGAATTAAATTGGACAGCGTCATTTATAATGATATTAAACACGATGGTTTTGTTTATATTAAGCACAATCGCAATAATGTTATATTTTTGCCTGTAGTTTGGATTTAAGAAAAAAATTTTTGCACGTGAAAACATATAAATAGCAAACAACCTACCTTGTTTTGTAAATATTTGGTTGTTAAATATACTACGATGTTATATCGATTAAATATCTGTTTCGTAAAACGCAGCTGATAGAGCTATGTAATCGAAAAAGTGAAACAATAAAAAACTTACACTTCATAAAAAAATATGGACATTGGAAAAAATCGTACTAAACTTAGTACATATAAATTATTACAAATAAATCGTCTTAGCGTCGTTATCACTAGTAGCAAAGCATTTGTAAACGATATTCCTGTTCTGTAACGAGCTGGTTACATATATTCATGGACGGTTGTGATGTTTTGTCTTGTATTTAACAGAGTATCAGATTACTATGCATCTCTACGCATGCATATTTGCAGTTTCAATTTTAGAATAACTCCCGCTATAAGTAGGTACTAGATAATGTAGCTTTAAGTGGTGTTTCAATTCTTGAAAACCTTGTAGCAGAACATTAGTATTCATCACAAGTTTGCAATTTCATAGTTTATTGGCCTGTAGAATAAATAAAACGATATTAACTCATAAACCCCAAGAATCCCTCAAATGGAGTGCGAGACGCTTATTCTCGGATCATTTTCTTTATGTGTTTCGGCGTGTCCGGAATTGTATGACATAAACTCGGCTGTAATATAAGTGTGTTACAACAGTTTGGGAAATAGTGTGACTTCTTTAGTTTGTTATATTTATTGGATACTTACTGAGATTGCCTCACAATTCAATTTAAAGTAGAAAAAACTCTGGACTATGAAGTATTCGAGATTTTTTAACGTAACTATTGACCAAAATCTACGGAACTATAATATATCCTATCCACATTAATATCGGTCCACCGATTTTAGAGCTACGGTGCAATAGACGGACATATATCACAAAGGCTTCAAAATTATAACACTATTTTTTTTCGGTCACGGTCAAAACGGTATATAAGAATATTTGCCATCTAGAATTATCTGTATCAAGTTTTCCTTATTCTTTGTCTCATGCGGTTCACTTACAAACAAGGCGATTATCTTAGTCCCTAAAATTAGTATCGCATCTACATACGACCTTTGCGCCCGCTGTCAAAACGTTCGGATCAACGCTCATAATCTCTACAAGTTCGGAGTACACACATGCTCTTACCATAAAAAATCGAAGCGAAAATTGTTCATCTTAAAGTGGAACTACTGTAGATGAATAAAAGTAAATAAACCTAAAGGGAAGTCTAAAACACGTCACTTGCTTTAGGATAAGGAATATACAATTGATAGTTGATATTTATATTTTTTATGCGACACTCAAAACTAGTCACTCGTATTTCAACTGCCATATAAAAACTCTCAACAGTTTTTAAAAAACTAAACGAGGGTTCTTCCATATAAGACTTTGGACCATTCATTATCTGCAGTGATTACTTTACTACATTTTAACTTCACAAAAAAAAATCAGCGAAGTTACAAAGAAATTGATGTGTTAGTTTTAACACATTAGTTTGACAACACATCAATTTTCTATTAATGTATGTGAATAAATGCCACGAATGTTATGCACACAAACTCGAGAAATAACGTGAAAAGAATCTTATAACTTTTTATTTAATATAACTTTTATTTATGTATCTTTTTTCCCTTGAGAACTAATATCTAAATTCCTCCTTTAGATTTTCACAAGAATTTTGCAAGCAATCAATCCTGCGACCCTTTTCACGACAGGCTGGATGGTACCATTGTCTCCAAACTCCATTGTGAAAACGGTCTTAGTTAATAAGCAAAGTTCCTACATATTAATAGATTCTTACACTTATATAAAATTCGAACGATTGGAAAGTATAATTAGAGTCTTCTGTGGAACAATAAAGGCTACTTTATGGAATGATGTTATAATACAGCACATTTTGCAATGCTTGTATAAGTTGTCTTGTATAGGCTTGCGTTTGATCATAAATTCCTTACCGTAAATGTTAATTGTTAAGTGCTGCTCATGGTTGCATTATAGCCCCTGACAGTTAAGAAATTGTTAGTAAAACTTCTTATCACTAATCTTGAATTACACCGCTATTATAAACCAAAAACATTTGTCTGTAGTTTGTTATACAAAAACTGTGTGGATGTATTCGAATGGCTTAAATATTCAATCACGCTTTAAATCTCAGGTATTTAACGTTGTTCCCATAGTAAAAGATATAATTAATATTCAATAATTAATATGCAAGTAACATAAAAAATCGGACTATGCTTTTTTATTGCTCTCTGTTATTTTATGACAAATTTATTTTTTCTTTGTTTTTTCTCACGTGGCGACATATTCGAATTCAGAAATTCGAACTTAGAATCTGAAGTCAATGGCAGCAATTTAATGACTAAGCTGCTACTACTCTATGCGCATGAACACAGAATTATTCCCACTCCGGAGTTAATTAATTATATAAAGAAAATACAATAGTTGTAACTGAAAATACGATAGCGACGTGTTATATACGTTTCGAAGTTTCGGTATATTTCACATTGGCGTAGCGCCAAATTTGAAACTCCAACTAATTGTACTAGTACAATTATGGCGTGCTTAAAGTGTTAAGTAAAAACATTGCGAAGCAAATTCAAATTCAATTTTGTTGTTGAAGCAATTTTGTCTCTGCATTCGAGGAACCTAGTATCCTGAATATGCTATTCTGTGCATAAGCAATGACAGTAATGTAGTTAAGATACCGGCTTTTCATACGAGGGGTCTGAAGTTCCAATCCCTGGCATGATTTTGTAAAGCCATGTGTGTATTAATAGTGTGTATCGTGAAGTTATTTACATGCTTCAGATGTCTCCATAACAGGGGTCGGCAACCTTTGTGATGGAAGAACCAAAAGTTGCAATTTGCACATTTTCCCATATTTTAAAGAGCCAATAAAATATGTTTAAATAATTTTATATCTATCTGTATGTATGTCGAATCGGAATTCTAACACGCCTTTCCCTGGCAAATAGCTTTTACAGTATTACAAACAGATTATACAGTACAGTGGGATATATATAGTATATAAAATACATAGCTATACCTATGCATATTTTTTTAATGATTTGTCAATAAAGTAGTTTATGGTAAGTTGAGACCCAATATTTCCAATGAAATAACTGCATGTGGCTCGCGAGCCGCAGGTTGCCGACCCCTGGTCTATAACATTCTCACTTGTCTGAAATGTACCAATTTTCAATTGGCCTACGCGGTGGACTGACGGCCTAATCGTTTACATTCTAAGAGGAAACCTGTATTCAGCAGTGGAAGAGTAATGGGTAGATGGCAATGATGATGATTGTGTTGAATTGTTTTAACCTTGACTAGTAGGTATGGGGGCTTAACGTAATCAACTTAATACCCGAAATTATTAGTGTTTAGCTATAATTTAGTTTTTGCTATGGGTATTTTGAACAAAACGGCAAGTAATAAACATTTCATAGTTTTTATGCATTTTTTTCTAATAACATATGACTTAACCAAAGTATTTTGGTCTATTTTTTAGTTACGCATACTATTAAGCCGGAGGTTGTCGGTACGATTATACTCAGGAAATCTCCTAAAATCCTACATGAGGTTTACGTATCTGCTTTGCTTAGTGCAGCTGGAAACTGTGTCACTTCAACGCTAACACAAGAATGGCTTTATAACGGAACGAGAACGGAACGAGTGGCGGCAATATCTCCCCGATAGATCTCTCTAGATCCTCCTCAGTTGTTGTGTCTCTGGATGTATCATTTATTTGCAAATATATATTTGTTGTTTAGTCAATATAATACAGGCTCTGTTTAAATAAGATGACCGTGCGTAAGTTGTCATAAGGAAATAAAACTGTATTTGATATATGGTACTAAAAATACCATGCTAAATGCCATACTAATTCGGTTTTTAAAATATTCATTTTAATTTCGGCAAAATGTTTTAAATTCATTAGTGATTTGCAATATTTATGGACAAAAAAGTAATGCAGTCCAATTCTTCGACCAACATTCAAATCTTTTACCACTTTGTACAAAATATAAAAAGGACGTGTAAAATATGTAAAAAATGTGTGTTGTGTGGATTCATTTTTCTACTAGTTTCAGTATTTTATATAATATTAATTAATCGGAATCATTATATAACGATTGAATTTAAAATATTACTTGTAGAACACACATAGTGATTTACTCGTTGATAAAAAATGTTTCAAGTTTAATATCGCTTTATCTTTCACTTTTATTATATTTATGAAAATATATAGTTCAAAGTAAGACATTTAGGCTGATTTAACCATTTTAGTATAGGGACCTTTAACATTAGAGCACGTCATAATTCATTTCTAATACTCACATAAATTCGACCTCTGGGATCTTTTAATAAAGGTTCATTTCATACATACTTCATAATTTAATATTTCCTAATACAATAGAAAATACTGATGTACATAAAATTATATTCCTTTCATCGTATAGCAACTCATATATCTATACTTTTAAACTACCATACGTATGACGTGAAACAAGATGATACTAATATGTTATTTGTTATAGACAGTAGAAATCAGTGTTCTTATCCAATAAGGAAGTCCAAATTTTATTCCACTGAGCTCCCACTGTTGTAATATATTTTGAGGATAACAGAGGAAGGAATATTTGAAGGGTTTTTTTTTACCTGCAGAGACGAGGAAAGTAATAAGGAAAGTACTTCGGATAGTAAGAAAGATATTACAGACGACGCGATATGTTAATTTCAAGGACAAGGAACATCTAAGGTGTGCAGAACTGTAGCTACAGGCACCTAAATAAACAACATCAAAAATAAATTATACTCTCTATACTCATAGTAGGACACTAGGTCTCTAGTGCTATAAAAACTAAAAATATGTACTTGTGTAGTATGACGTACTATGTGCTAGAAACACTAAAATATGAAGAAACAAATACTCAGACCTATAAAAGATTATAATAATGTTAAAAATAATAAGAGTAGCAAACGAACAAATAGTCCTCGGGGAAGGCGCTCATAGCCGCTCATACAAATTAACCTCAAATAGAATTGAAATTCTGAGATGGAACACTTCGTTTAAATGTATCTCCATAACTACATTATTCAAACCAGAACATAGCAGTGTTGAATTACTATGATAATGCATATATTAACGTGGCGGTAATATCTTTAGAAAGGACTGGAGTGTACTATCTTAATATTTAAATTAATCATTCCAATACGAGTTGCTGAGGATCAATCTCTGAAATCTCTTCTAATTAACGGTCTCATGCTGATGCAACAATGTACAATGGTAGTGAAAATATAATGACAACGTGAACACGATTCGCTAATTAATCCAACATCAAGGTTTGATTTACAGTTATGTTCATGTGAAGAGATTAACGTTAATATTCTTGTCTCACTTGAATTTGCATAATACACCTAGTTTCCTGGCTGTTAAATAATGCGCTTTAACTCTATAAGGTCATTTAGGTTGTTCCATGCTAATCGGTTTGTTATTAAGGTTTTTATATACAAGTTGGGTGGCTTAGCTACAGCAACTCGTTTTAATCTAACAGTTGGGAGTAACTCTCGTTATCTCATAGAACGTTATAAATTTCATCAATCTGTAACAATGAGGATTGGTAGAGATAATGTTTTTTTGTTTTGTTTCTGGTGTGTTAAGAGGCAATAATAGAAAGCCTCTTAACGAGCAATAGCATCACATGTATTTTACAGGAACAATGTAAAGGCGTTTTCTTAACTCTATAATTTTTAATTTTATAAATTATTACCAAAGTTAAGCCATGAAATTCCGCCGTAAAGCATTACATATGTTTCGGTTGGAGAGGTGCGGTTCCCGGCTAGACTTTTAAGCGAGGCGACCATCTTACTCCTCGGGAGTAGCAAGGTATCTATGTCCGAGCTTAGATAGGACTTCGGACGTATTTGTGGTTGTACGTGGAGGTTTATGAGCTGCGACTACTTAATATTAGGTGGTTTGCATGCTTGCTTGCTACTCTTCTCACATAAAAAGTAAGCTTTACCGTTTCTAGCTCTATATAATAAAATATACTTAATTTTTGCAATGACAATTAGAATTCTTCAAAAATGAATTTGTTGAAATTTAAACTTTATACTCTAACTCTTGTTCTTTAGTAAAAGCGCTAGAGAACAACAAAGATTGCTGTAACTATTTCATTGTATTTAATAATGTTACATTATATGCTTATTGGTCGGTCATGAATTTCATAACTTGTAATTACTTCTGTTACTGCGAACAGCGATATTAATAAAATGCCGGATGTTACTAAGAGTTTAACAAGACATAAATATTAACTTTCAATGAAATTTACTTCCGAAATACATTGTCTAATATTTGATTATGTTCTTAAATAATAATGCTTATGATGCGCGTATTTTTGAGGCAAAATATGAAGTTTGTATTATATGTATATATTATTTTTGCTAGATTTTTGTGGTTAATGAACTTTTAACTTTGTTTTCGTAGTAAGCATTCAAAATGTTAGAGTATACCCCAGGTATGTCTGGTTATATTTAGGTACTTAATTAAACCAAGCTGTTCTCTGCCTTTTTCCCTTATAAATAAATTTGAAAGATTCGACAACACGCAGATAAAAATATTCATACTATAATTAAAAGGATATTATTATACAAATAATCATGAACGTCGTGTGGTGTTAACGTGGCAGATATATTAATCACCTATTATTGTAGGATTTGTTTGTTGAATATAAACATTATCGCATGTTTTAGTACAGATGCAGAGACAATTATATTAAATTTAGATTTATATTTAGAAATTTATTTATGTCCCTGAGCCACAGATAATGTCGTGCATGTAAAAATTACTATGTTTACACCAGCGTGCTTTCTTTTTTATCTTGCGCCTTCCTGTATTGTACTGTTAAACTACCACAGCGCATGTATTTACGAGTAGTTCGATGACAGCGCATGCCGCTAGCGCACGCTGATCCATCACCTATGAAGTCACATGTAAAATGTCATGCATTTTAGAAAATAAAATGGCGGATGACAAGCTGCGTGCGACAGGCGTACCGGTAGAGACGACAATATGCATGCGTCCTATAACACAACGCCTGGCGGAAGACAAACTAAAAGTTGATACGCAACATGAACATGAAAACGCACTGATGTAGAGATACATAGATTTACGGGCGTAAGTGGAATTCGATTCCGTTAATTATTTTATATAGTTATATACAGGTCGACCTTATGTAACTTTGTTAAACATGACATTTATTTTACTTATTTGCATGGATAAGTAAAACAGAATTGTTTTCTAAACTTTATTAACACATTGACTGCGGTGCAGATATATATGATCGGGTCAGTATTTCGGAAGGCAACCCTAAACTGGAGCTTACTTGATTAAACTTAAACGACAAAATACTGAAATATTGTATTTTTTAGCATCTGTTTATCACCTACAAATACACAGACGTAATGTCCGCCCCCACTCTTGTAGCTCCAACGTAAAAACAACACTTTTGTTCAATTTGTCCGAACAACACAGGTGGGTAGGAGCCGCAAGCGCATCGCGCCCAGAATTACACAGCAGTGTTGTAGCCGCAGGGAAAGTGTTAAAATGTAAATCAAATAAATAATTGTATTGGTTCAATGGATCAGCACCACGGCTGGATATCCCGACTGTAATGAATTCGAAGTGGACACAATTCCAGTGTTTAAACATGAAGCTTTCAATCTACAAAGCAATTCATTGCAATACAAGATTGGGCGCTTACATGACGATACTCGTTCTGGACATGTACGAGTACGTATATGTTATTAAAATAAATAAGCAATAGCTTTTTTCAATCTCATCATGTTTTGGTAGAATCTGTATGGTTGGAAAGTGCCATCATTACACTAATTATTAGAGTAAAGGAATTCTTTCATCTGCGACGAAGAGTTTTTAGGTTGAGAGTGTAAATAATCTAAATAAATAAGCTCTGGGCTCAGGGGTAAAGCTCTTCATTTGTCAAATGCGAAGGTACCTTATCAACCAAAAGATCTAAAATCTCTATAGGCTATCTCGGCGTGTGATTTAGTTGGTGGTGGTGAAGTTCTAGTTTATTTGTGGGAAGTGAAGGGAGTCATTACGTTTATGCACTAAATAAGGTACGGCTCCTGTTCTATTTAAAAACTTGTTTTAGGTGTTCAAAGAGCGACAATGACCGCTTCCATTCAATGGTCGCAAAAGGTACGTGCTTGTTCATAACTCTTAATAAATTAAGGAATAGGCCTAAGTTCATTTTATCATAATGATCAATGACATTCCCGTTCTTAGATTAAGTAAGTACACATTACCAAAGTTAACTTTAATTCGGACAGTGACTTCGTACGTGTCTCTTAATACTGAGAGTCATTGTAATTTGATTACTTTAGTCATTCTTGTTAATTCTAGAATCATAATAATAAAATCACCTTAGCAGCATGGAAAGTGCCTCATGTTTAATTGTGCAATTTTCGTCTGTATCTCAGTTAGCATCGTCTTGAGAACCGCTGTAAAATGTCACACATTGCATACATAACTATGAGTTTCAAATTGGTGCAATGAAAAATGTATTCATTGATGCTCAGGCTAGGTGGCGTATAATTTATAATCGATGACACACGCTGAGATTCAATAAACACATTTAGTCTGTAATCAAACAAGTTTAGGAGTCAGTGTTTTCCTCGATGGTATCTGCTTAGGTTATTATTATTTGTGTTTCTAACGTATTCTCTGAAATATAAATTCTTTTGAAATCACAAAACAGAAATAATTTTCACTACGTTGTTATTTCAGTTGTTAAGGTAAAAATTGAAATGGAAGTTTCCGCAAGGTTTTCCTTTTATTTGCCTACAGACTGTGTTGACTAACGAATCTTGGAAAAACGCTTTGAGTTTTCTCTTATGATCATTATCATTGTCAGGTATATTTATTATATTTCTTTCGTTATAATTAAGGAATACTACCTTGATATATAAAAATCATGTTTCATGAATATTTATATAAACTAAAACTCAATGGTTTAATAAAATTTTGTGTTTGTGTATGTATGATTTTTTCAGATTGAATTTTTAGAGAGTCTTGAGTAGACTAGAGTTCTACAGTTTTCGAGTGAAAACTCTTATAACATATTTTATTATTACTATTCAATTATTAGACAATATTTAACCTAGTTTAATTAATTTATACATTTATACATTTAAACAAAGTAAAGCCAAGCTTACACTTTATACGTGTCTATTGTGAAGATTATTTAATTTCAAGCTGTTTTGAGGATTTCTCATCGATGTGGTAGTGGCGCATATGTTGACGCGAAGACTGATATTGGTTTGGCTTGCAATGTTGCGTCCTTTTAGTAGTTCCTGTAAAATTTTAATTATTACTTAATAGATAGGTACATGATTTTTCTGTAACCTTTGTCGTGTCACGGATCTTGTTATTATTGGATATGAGCATAATTCGTCACGCTATGTCACGTTACAACTCTCGGTCTCTCGGTTACACTCAAACCGCTCGTAAGGCCTTCGAAAATTTTTGAAATTTTACCACAGGCAGTCACGCATCCAGATCTCGACCGCGTCCTTCGTTGCTTATCTTTGTCGATCGTATACAACTTGTGCAAGTCGCGGGGCCTTGCGTGCTTTTTTGTACCCATATCATTTCCATAGTATTATTAAGTCAGTAGATGACGATTTTTTTTATTTTGGAAGAGTAGCAAACCATAGGCCAAAACTTGAAGCGGTTACTGTCGCTAGGTATATCGCAAGTTATACAATAATATATACATAATACCATAATATGTACATAACTATGTAAATATTATAAAACAACTTATTAGGATTGTCTCTGGGTTCAATTATTGTAATACTTTTGGTCGGCTTTACAATTGCAACGATGTATATATTTCCTTAACAGTAGTCCGTTTATGAGCACTATGAGACAACTACACAATGTGCTAACGTAAAGTTGTACGCAATGGTACAGTTATAGAAGTAATAAGGTTTAAACATGGATCTCTTTATTGCTGACCATCGTTGCCGTAACTATCACATCATGATAGCAGCAGTTTATAGAGCTGCTGAGTCCAAGTTTTAAGGGTTAGATAAGATAGTAGTTGGAAGAAGTATTGCAAATGTTTCACATAGGTAAATGATAACTCTACAGTTTTGTTTTATTGGAATTTTGCGGCAATCAAGGGTAATAGTTATTATTTAACATCAGGCGCGCTGTACTTATGATTACGACTTCAATAAATATCAACCCATCAACCAACTGTACCACTGCTGGGTTTCCCGACTGGTCTCCTCTCAGAATGAGTAGGATTAGGCCTTAGTTACACCACGCTGACCAAGTGCGGATTAACAGACCTTTTGAAAGAACTTTATGGAGAACTCCTAGTCACATACCTTTTTTCAAGATACTTTTTTTCAACGCGAATATTTAGGCATGATGTTTCGCAGGCCAAGTGCGGATTAACAGACCTTTTGATAGAACTTTATGGAGAACTCCTAGTCACGTATCTATTTTCAAGATACTTTTTTTCAACGCGAATTATTAGGCATGATATTTCCGTCACAGCTTTTTTCTTGATATATTAGACATTATTGATCATTCACCAGACGTGCCTGAAATTCGAAACTCGCACTCTCTATGTAAGAGACCACTTAACCACTTTAATAATACAAAGATTAATGTAGATAGGTGTCAAATAAGTTCTTTATTAATAAATTAATATTAATAAAAATAATAAATCTCTTTAAATAACTTACTTTGAAAGCACGTCGAAATTTGTGAGACATGAGGCTGTAAAGTATCGGATTTACGGCAGTCGATGCATAGCTGTTAAAGCTGTTCAGATAGCAGAAAATCTGCCACACCTAAAAATAAAATGATTATTTTTGTAACTGATAGGTAGTACAATTCGTCCGTCACGCAATTTTTATGTTTCGGTTGGAGAGGTGTTGTTGCTGGCTACACTTACAAACGGGTAGCTATGTTAGTCTGGGAAAAGCGATGTATCTATGTACGACCTCAGATAGGATATCAGTTTTGTTTGAAGTTGGATGTGGATTCACATGGGCTACAGCAACCCCTCCACTTGCATGCCCATTTTCTAGTCTCCAAAGATAAAACCATTTTTATTGGCGTAACAGAATAGGCAGAGGAAAGAAATAATTGACAAACACGCTCTAGAGTTTTCTGTGTGGTGAATGTCACGGACAAAGGTCCATAGTCATTGTGTGTGTATCTTATATAAACACTCAAAAGATCTAAATTCATTATTTGTCTGTGATTGCACTATGTGTATATAGTACATAAAGTAAATATGTTTTATTTATATAAGAACTATAGCAAAACTAAAAAGATCTTAATGGAGTAACTCAGAAACAGTTGACCTGATTTTGATGTTGCCCTCTCGGAAAGGTTTTTTAGCTTACTTTATATCTTGAATCTGTTTTAACCATGAAGGCAAATTATACTTTTAACGTTTTCATCCGAAACAACATTGATACAAATAAGAACACTTAAGAAAATATGTAAAATACTTACACTAATATAGCTTTTCTCTCTAAACTTGGGGACTATAGTCATGATGCGAAGAACGCAGTAGGGAGACCAGCAGAGGAAAAAAGATGCAGCTATGGCGGCTGGAATAGTGAAAATACCAGAATATTATTAATATCTGGTTATCTATTAGAGTGCGCATAGTCTAGCGACATATATTTATTACATATGAGGCGACTATCTTAGTTTTCAGGAATAACAAAACATCTATAATCGACTTTAGGTGGGAGTCCTATTTTAAATAGTGTTGGTTACATGACCATAGGCGACAGTTACTATTAGGTGGACTGCATGCTCGTTTGCTACTTCTATTTTAAAAAAGTAGAAGGTTATACAGAAAATATTATATAAATATTATAGAAATATCATGTAGTTCTTGGAACCATGCCGCATGGGCCTCCCTTTAGATAATTTGGGCTAAGCTTTTATTATAGTTAGATTTAAGATTCTTACAGAAAACACAATCATACAAACCCAACAATTTGATTGCCTTGCTTCTGTTTTGCTTTGCAAATGTCGGAGTGTGCCTTAACGAATGTTTGGTTTTTAACTTAAACGTTATCAGAATATAAAGCATGGTTATTACTATCATTGGAATTAAAAAGAAGATGATTACTTCTATCGCCATTAAAAGCACTACATTATTACTAGGCGTTGAATGAAAATAAATATATACGTTCGTATGTTCTTCCATATTATACACATAAAACACATTTAGTAAGCTAACAGAGACCGCTGCCGTCCAGTTTATGGCAAGAATTTTGAACACACGAGAATTTAGCACGAAGGTATGACGTAGAAACGGTTTAGATATCACAATATATCGTTCAATAGTTAGCGCCAAAATAGTTAGCACGCTACAGTTGGATAACAGGTCCCAAAATAAGAAAACTAAATGTCCAGTTATTTTTCCGAATAAATCCGGAATCCATAAAACTGTTATTTCGATTGGAATAAACAAGGCGGTCATCAGATCAGCTATAGCTAAATTAAACAGGTAGTAATTAGTCGGTGTCCTCATAGCTCGATCCCGGAAAATGACTGCACATGTGCACACGTTCCCGACCACACTAACAGTAAAAATCACTACAAGGAATATTGACACCACAATTTCGAAAACACCAGTCCCGTCGTTCAAGACGTACTTATCGTCGTAGAATAAGAAAATTTCAGCATGATTTTCAATGTTACTTGTATTTATTTTTAACATATTTATCGTGTTTTTACGCGATACTACTACGAGATACAAGTGCGCGATCAAACATTCGCGTACAAGTGAATTTCAGTAGGTTTATGAACTGAAGCTCCCAAGGAAACTATAGGATGATACTTTTATTTAAATTTGATTTATGGACTATTATACCATTACATCGTCCGTTTCGTTAAACTATTCGTTAGTTAAATACTGAGAAAATTGACAAAATGATACTTTGAAATAGATACAAGCAAGTTACCATTATTTAATTACAATTTCGTAATCTCCAGCTTCATAATGTTAACATTGAACTAAAACATCGATAATGCCGACCAAAGCACATATTTTTTATGAATTTCCAAATACTTAATGAGACATTGATTGAATACATGTTTTTTTAATATCTATTGTTTTTTGATTGAACGAGGATTTTAGAGGTAAGATTGTGTTTTTACTAATTATTTCCATAAGGTAAATGTTACATTAGTTAATACAATTATTATACTTGAGCCATAGTAAAAGAGACGATAAAAATACTATTGTTTTTGTATAGTAAAATATGTATAACAAGAGTCGAAAACGTTACGTGAAGACAAAAGGCATGGAAGCTATAAATAAATCAACCTTCGGATTTGCCAGGTATCATGAAACTAATTTTATAACAAATTAATATTCTCACCTTATTATAACACACTTGCGATATCACACGGCTTTGAATTTCGTGGCTTTTCTGTACTATAATAAGCTTGTATTATATTATAAATATAAGTGATTCAAGATCCCTCACTCTGAAAATCACAGACACTCAGTCTATTTATGAAAACTGCATTTAAATCGGTTGGGAGTTTTTAAAGATCTAAGCGTATAGACGGCGCGAAGCTCCCTTTTTATACTATGTAAATATCTGCAGTATAGTATCTGTTATGTTAAATACTATTTCATAGCTATCTGAGGCTAGTTATATGGCTATAATAGATCTGCGATACGGCATAATGCCAGGTGGACTATTTCCACGTTAAACACAATCATAAAAACAATCTTCAAGATCAAGAAGATATGTGTTTAGATATGACACACATGGTTCGAGAAAACTGTTAGCACACTATATTTAGTTCAATTTAATGACGGGCCTCTTGGTCTAGTGGTAAGTGACCCTGACCGTTAGGCCGGTGGTTGTTTGCAGATTTGATTCCCACCCAGAATAAATATTTATGTAACTATGAAGTATGTATTTAGAGCCATATTTTTATCAGAGGATTAGTGACAATCGTATATACATGCCTTGTTTGAGATCTGTTGATCTTTTTTTTATATTGTGTATTGTAAATTAAAAAAAAAACATTACCTATCGTAAAAAAATTAAAGTAGTAACTGTAAATGTGAACACCATTAATAATAATCTAATTGAGTGTATCCAAACAAGCGCTCAAATTGATGGCAACCATAGAGCATAGGCTAGTCACCCTTAATTGAAATTGCTCCGTACGGTAATGATGTTACTTGTAAAAGTACTCGTCTATATATACTGTCCTTTGTGGTATTTTTAACTCTTGGCGAAAAAGAGGGGTGTTATAAGTTTGACTCTATCTTTGTTTACTTTACTTTTTAACAAATACATTTTTTTGTATTCACTGTATAAAATAATTTTAATCTTAATAATTGTATTTTAATATGTGTATTTCAATTCTATTTAATTAGTAATTCATAGACATTTGTTTCTCTTTATATAATAACATTTTAATTCATTAACATTGAACGTCTAGTATTGTTTTATTTTCTCGTAATCAAAACGTAATATTTAAAATCTTTGCATTTGTAAATCTGATTAGTAATGTTTTAATGGTATTGTATTGTTGTACCCCTTTTAAGATAATTATTTATAAAAAAGCAATGTGAGTATGACGCTCAATGTTCATGTGGATTACAAAAAAAAAGTAAAAGAGGTATCACTGAGCACTAAATTATTTATTGCCTACTCTTAGAAAGTTATAGTGTATATATTGTTGGTGTGACAAATAAAATAAATAAATAAATAAAATAAATAAATAAATAAAATGGACTGTGTGATGGCACGTTACAATCAGTCTGCGATTGTGACTCGCATTTGACGGCTTTTTCATTTAACTAGAATGGAAAAGCGTAATCACTTAAATTACATGTAACCGGGAAGGTTCAACATAACAAAGATGAAGAAAAACAACAATGTACGTTTTCATATATTATTTTAATCTAGATCATTTGAATAACTAGACAAATTAAAAATTATCCGACAAACATCATTCGAATAAATTAGATTAAAATTAGACAACATAGAATCACATTATGTTATACAGACATAATATTATCACAAATTACTTAACTACGCCCGTTTTTCGTGGTCATATTTCTACGACTACTACTTTATCACGTGGTACTAAAATGTTTGGTTATTTACGATATTCAGTAAGCTTTTATGGCATCGCTTTCTTCGACGGGAATATGCTCTTCGCCCCACTCTTCGTGGCTACCGTCACCCGTGCGTTTTACGCGTTTTTCTATAACATCACTCGATACTGTTTTCAAGTCGTATGCCCAACCAATCTTGGCCATGGAATCGATGAACAACTTCGAGAAATTCAGGGAGTAATATCCCAATTCGGCTGTTTTGTAATCCCAAGGGAAAGTGTGGTGGTAGTTATGAAATCCCTCACCCAGCACTACAAGTGACACAGGTTTTGTTTCTACTGGGTTTATGTTTTTGTCGTAAGGTTTGCTGCCCCATTTGTGAGCAGCGGAGTTGACGAGCCAAGTAACGTTGAGCACGTATACGTAGCGGAATATCGCGCAGACGAAGTATGCGTTCCACAAAGTTTCTCCCCAAAAAGTAGGAATGTAGGTTGGCAGAATAAAGCATGCTAGTGGCATCAGGATCATGTAGTACCTGAAACAATTAATTTTGTTTTATCGTAAACTTGTTATTTATTTTTCTTAACTTTCTACACAGAATGCCGGTACCTCTGACCTGGATACAGGCAAAGCTTTACAGTATATATATAATGAAGATGAGAGTAAGCTGATGAGATTTAAGCCACGAATTGACATTAGTTGTTATATGCTTTAAAATACATATTTAAATAGATAATTATGAGAATATTAATTTGTAGAGGTGGGACAACTATAGTTCGACTGGGGACCGCCGCCGCCCTCACAATCCGCTATAATGAATTACTTGTGTTTCGGTTCGAGAGGTGCGGTTGCCGGCTACACTTTGAAGCGAGGCGACCATCTAAGTACTCAGAAGTAGCAACGTATCTACATCCGAATTCAGATAGGATTTCCGCCGTGTTTGTGGTTATAGGTACGTGGATGTCTATGGACTGCGATTACTTAACATCGGGTGGTTTGCATGCACGTTTGCTACTCTTCTCACATAAAAAAGAACTAGACAAAGAACACATTAAATAAATATTAAAGAATAGGTATTGGACCCATAACTGCCGTAGAGGTCAGGGCTGTTAATTACGTATTTGCTAACAATGCCAAACGGTTATAATTTTGTCCATGCTTAATTTTTAATATATTTTTAAGCATCACAATATTGATTCGGTAAGCTACAGTTATTGCGCATTCATTAATACAGGGACAAAAGAATAATAAAGAATGCCAGAAAATAATTACCATCAGCACATTCGTAAAGGAACGTAAACAATTCAACCTATCGCTAATATTTGATTGGCGATCGGAAATAATATACTGTTTCCTTCCACTCCCGGAACAAATACAGATATTTGTTTAGGTTCTGTGAGTAGGAGTTGAGGTGTTTATGTGAAAAACCAATATGTAAGTTAAGCGAAAAATCAACTAACATTGGGAATAGATAGTCGTAGCTAAGTATAGAACAATTCTTAAATTCTAATAACAGCTAAGTATAACTTTAATTCTTTAATGAAACTGAATGAAAAGTAAATTAAGGTTATAATATTACGAGAACACTACAAAAATAGTATACAAAAAACAAAGAATCTGTTTTAAATAAATTCAGAGCACAGTTCATTATAGGTTAATTAATTAAGTCACTGTAACGTCAGTGAAACTTCCGTAACTACTAGAACTAACTGCATAATCTGCATCTGAACGCAAAGGCGCCTACGGTATTTATGTTACTAGTACATGATCATAGAGTTCTACCAATCTAAATTTTAAACTAGATAAATTACTTTGACTTATTTTGAAAGAAACCTAATGTTTTCTTTCCCCTTTGTGGTATATTTTTAGTGCTGTGTACTTTCCGTTGGCGATCCTTAATAAATCAATAAATAAATTGTCGGGTCTATTAACATCACATCTTGGACCCGTGAAGATCAAGATATCAGTGAAACACGACACACGTATTTTAAAGCATTCGATATAATCAGTGAATTATAATAACAATAATACTTTATTTTAATAACGCACGCATTACTACGCACAACCATTAACCCAAAACGCAAAGCCAATATTCTTAGAGAATAATAACTAATTCAAACAACTTACTTTTTCTGGAAGCGTAGTATAGGATCTGCCCAAAGGTCGCTCATGTCAATCGTATGGCCCTTGGCTTTAATCTCTGGGTGTTTCCTGACCAAGAGCCAACCTACGTGCGAGAAGAAGAAACCACGCGTGGCGTTGTGGGGGTCGGCGTCTGTCTCGGAGTACTTGTGATGCATTCGGTGATCACGCGCCCAGTCCAAAACCGAGTCCTGATAACGAAATATTATAGTAAAATATAACAAAACAAATACGAATTGTTTATATATCGATGTCGCATTGTGACTTTTATTTCACCTTTGGACAATGTTGGAATGATATGAGCGTCAACAGAAGTCAGTTCGCCTGTTTGTTGTCAACGTGTAACAGATCATGACTATAATTATTTCAGGTACCGCGTAGGTAAGCAAATACTGTAGATTTTGAATAGTGGTCAAACTAGAGCTACATCGGGCGTGGTCGTGTATTATTAGTGGCTCATTTTGTTTGCACACTTCCGTACTTCGAAGGACACGTTAAACAGTCGATCCAGGTTACTATTGATTGATTGAATTCGTTCAACTTTGTCGAAGGCTCTATAAACGGTTCGGTTACCTCCAACTCAAATAGTTAAGAATAGATATCTAAATTCAATTCTATCCGTTCCGACCACCTCTCAATTATGCGGTATAATACTCTTTTAAAGAAATACCTGGATGTTTTTCGGGGTAAAAGAGTTTTCTTTATAGCGTCGAAGTAACAAATGCGTATCCTAAATAGGAATAAGAATCTCAGGAGTTAGGAAACTCAATTAGGTCTTAACTTTACATCCCATGTAAGTTTCTTCGCCTTACCAAACCTATCAAACAAGAACATAGTGAATAGTGAAATAGAGAATTTTAAGTGAACCGCTGGAATCAAATTATTAAGAAGATTTATATACATAAGATGTACCGCCCTATACAGATGTTTTAACACAATATGTTTTAAGTAATTATAGTAATGTGATAATGTGTGTTAAAACAGTCAAATGTTTAAGATTCTAGCCTCTCACACAAAGGCCCGAGGCTCCAAGGGGTAAACTGATTTGTGTAAGTTATGTGCGTATTAGAAACTAACTCTCACTTTTCCTTGCGGCGTAGGCAAACAATATAAGAAAACCTGCATACTTGTTCTTCTTGAAGTTTCAACAGTGTGTGAAGTCTACCAATCAGCATTTAACTAAACTTATGGATTATGACCTAATTCTTATTTTGAGCGGATCCCTGTGCCCAGACAATGTACGACAATAATTGGTTGACGAAAATTTGTTAACGTCATATATTTTTACTTAACATATTTTAAGATATTAAAACATCTAAAATGGACAAGGTTAATAATATGAAGTTAAGTGAATTAAATTTGTTTTTAGTAGAATGAGAAGCCGTATATTATTATCTATTGTTTTCGAGAACAAAGAATTCCTTATTAGAAAGAAGTTAATATAATCACTTTGTTATTTAACTATACTTGAATAACAATTCATAATTACACGCTTTAATTATATTTACTTATACGGTAGTATTTTGAGTATTTACAGATTAATCGGTAAAGCATTTAAATTATTGTGTTTTAGTAATGACAACGTTTCGTATATTTGCGTAGACGAGTGATGACGGATAGTGAATGATGATATTAATAATGGTAAGAATGTGGAGAAAAAATAATCTATGAATAAAAAAAATATTCATTTTAGTTTAATAATAATTTCAGACAATATAAACAAAGATACAAAAGCATTATTGAATACAGAGGTCCATATTATACATACTTTTAGTTTTGTTTACTCCTTGGAAAGCGATTTTCATATGTAGCGCCTAGTGTGAAATCTTTATTGTAAAATTTAAGCATAAGTAAAAATTAAGACTGTTACCTTTGTAGTCAATAAGAACAAAACATAAGTTTTATCGCGTCCTATGTTCACTTTTTTAGGACCGTCTAATGCGCCAATTTAATCATTTTGGAAATTCCTAATTTTTTTAGTTAACATATTTAAGAGCGATTGAAATGCTGCATACTGTTGCAGCTTTAAGGATGTTTAAGAATGAAGCGTAGGAGTTGGCACGTTTATATTTTATAATTTCTATTTATCGAAAGTATACATTTCCGTATTATGAGTAATATTTTGGATGAAAGTGATCAGTCACAAGAGTATCACATGCGATATTGTTTATTATGAGATAAAGGTTATAGTTTATCATATAGTGTATAGGTTAAAGGTGTTTTAAATAACACATACTGAACATGTGTCGCTTATTTGACAACCAATTTTCTTGTGACTCATCACATGTGAATATATATTTACATTAGTGTTCGTACCTTTCTAATAATATTTTGAGCATTACACACAAAGACAAGAACAGGAAGCTAAGAACAACAATTTGACTGGTGAGGTATCCGCGCCGTCCGCATAAAAGGCCGTATAGCAAGTCTTACGTTTTGGATGGAGAGGTGCTATTGCCGGCCACATTTAGAAGAGTCGACTGTTTCAGTCCTAAGGACTAGCAACGCATCTTTACACGACCCCAGATAGGACTTCAATCCTCTTTGAAGCGGCAGCGATAATATAACATGAAGTGCCCTGCACGCTCGTTTGCTACTTTTCTTATATAAAGAAGAAAACCGTAATAATAAATCTAAAATGCCTTCCATTTATATTCAAACAGAATAATTAATCCGATTTGCTATCGAAGCAGATCAAAGTTTATCAACCATTTTCCATGCGGTCAGTTAATGTATCTGTTATAATAGACAATGATAAGAGACCATGCTTCATGATTGACCCCAGCTTTCTAATAACGTCATAGATGCCCTTCATAAAGACGTAGGTCTTCCGATGAAACATCGATGGAAAAACACCAATCAATATCTCTACAGAAATTGTTGTTAATTTCAAATATGAGGCTATTTACCAAAAATACGATAGTCTATTAAAATAACCATCCATACGAAAACTAGATAAATGTTTTCAAATACATGTAATTTTATTTATCCCAATCAAATCGGTTACTGTGTGACGCGATAAACGAATTGAATGATACTAATTATTATTTTTTGAAGTTTTGCTATATCTTTCTTAAAATGCTAACGAAGTAGCAAATAAATTGAATAGCGTGGATTAACATTTCTTACCTGAAAAGCGATGGTGTTGAATAAAGTAAGCAGCATGCGTAGCGGTAGTCGTGCCTTGTACGATTTGTGTGCCCATAATCTGTGCGCCCCCGCTGTGATGCCCAGTCCGGAACATAGGTATAGGAAAACCGCTGTGGATGTAATTTCAAAAAAATTAGTACATTTATAGAAAAAGCCCATCAACATACAATTTTAAGTGGTAAGATCTTTTGCTATTCGACTGCGGAGAAATTGTCATAAGGCCTTTAGCGGTATAAAATTAATTGTACGCGCTACTATGGTTTAACTCGTCGGGTAAAAGTTATTTTTATGAGCTTCATTATAGATGACGACCCCTCACCTTAACATCAGGTTTTATGCAAAAACAATCATCAGACTTCTATGCAAAAACACAGTATTGTGGATGTGGTGTTGTTGGACTAATATAAACATGTACAAGACCCGAAACGCGGAACAAGTACTAATTTTTTTATCCTTTGCACAAATTATTGCCTTTTCCAAAATTAAACTTCGAAAATTTAAATTTTGCACAGTTTAAAGGCGTCAAAAAAGAATAAGTTATCGCCTGGACACAAAATACCCACCCACGCAACTCGCAAATTAAATCTGTTCTTTAAACGCTAACGCAAAATGGAGGGTCTCTTAAGTTTGAAGTAACAAGTATAACTTGCAATGTATAATTTTAGCTATATTTTAATAAAATATTAATTAGCGATTTGCAAAATAATTATTAAGCCTTATCTAAGATAAAACAGATATTCTGACTGGATTGGTGCAGCTGAAATTAAAATAAAATTTAATATTTGACAAACTTTACAAACTTGACTAGGATCTAATGACGGAGCTAGGTAGTGAAAACATTTGGTCTTTATATTATTAAAATCAATTTATCTTATCAAAAGTTATTATAATTTAACATTATAAATAATAGCGGTTTTGGTAAACAGTTTTATACGAGAAAATGTATGGCGGTGAGGAGCGGGAATTTTGACGGCGGTTGTTCGCGGTAACAACTCTAGATTGTAATACGCAGGTAACCTAAAAAAAATTGAGTTGTGCTATAAATTCACATCCCAGCTTCATGTGAGAAGCCGGCTTCTAAGCCAGCTCCCTTATGTGAGAAGCCGAAATCTTAACTAGGCTATCTAGTTTACATGCTTTAAAATGACAAAAGCAAGATCAGAATGATTCTTACCGAACAAGCTAGTCACCCACATAGCCTTAAACAGGAACAGATATGCTCCATACACCGCACCGAGATGCAGCAACGCGAATATTATCACGTTTCGCCAAACTATTTGCCATTTCCTCTTCTCTGCGGACGGGGGCACGAGAGTAGCGTCCTTGTTGGAGTCTGTCTCGTATAACACCCACGAAGTTGTTTGTTGCCCTCGGGGCGGCATTTTTTTCTGAGGCAAAGTAAATAAGGAATCACAACACAGGAAAAAATAAGACACCACTGTTTGCTTCTGTACGGATGTTATAACTGTTTCATGCAGTGCAAGTAAAGGAAAACTCTGATGAAGCTACAGCAGAAAGTTTCCTAATGCTGAATTGTAGATTATAAATGTCTCAATACAATATTATTACACTTTACGTACGTACATATTTTAGTTTAAAATAATAAAAAAAATATTTTATATATATACATATATTCTTTTTATGGTACGTTTTTCCCCATTTTGGCTATAATAACAACCCACTGGGGTCTTCCACACCTCAGGAATGACGAAATCGAAACTCGAATCCGAAATGAAGATTTTTGAAGTATTTTATATTTACACAAACTCTGTAATTAAATATCGGGTAAAAAAAATTTTCTAATAAATAAATAATGACGGCGAGAAGGTATAGCGTTTTTTGTCTGCCCATACGAGACGGTGTTACCTCTCAAGGACGCCTATAGATATTTCTTAAATAAACTAACTATAATCTCAACATCGTTTTATGACAGTTTCGTTAAGTTAAAACTACTCATATCGTTGCGTAGTGCTTTTTTCTTCACAAACTCCAACATTCAAATTAAAACACATATCCATTGTTCTATCACTTCCAAAGAGTGTCTGTACACTCGCAAAAACTCGAATTTAACCTCCAAAATCCTAATAGCAGTATAAACCCACTGAATGTTTCATAGATAATTATTTGCCGAGTTAAGATAACTGGAAATAACTGGATATGATTCTTGGTATATTTTTTAGTTTTAAATGTGATTATTAATTATAATACAATAATATGTATATTATGATAATAAGTGCAACAAAAATGGGTAAATTTAAATACCATGTAATACTTTCGCTATAAATGCTTTAGTATTTTCACAGATATAACAATGAGTACTGATTAGTTTACTGACTATGTTGCATATTGAAAAACAGTCTGTAACGCAATATATTGTCTTTGTGCACTCATAACAGATTTCCTATAAACGCATGTGCGATAAACGATAAGATTAAATGAAATAAGATTGCATCAAGTGCACAAAGACAATATTTTGTGTTACCAC